>JALLBH010000024.1:0-82996 GCA_036940005.1 Skeletonema menzelii
GGTATACATCCCATCTGTCAGACCAAGGGATGTCAGTTTCCTGCCAGTGCACTTCGTATGAGTACATTATTTTTGTCATTTTTTCATTCATCATAGGTTTGCTGAATTCTCCATTGAGAGATAGGTACGTATCTGGATCAT
Source organism: Skeletonema menzelii (assembly GCA_036940005.1). NCBI lineage: Eukaryota > Bacillariophyta > Thalassiosirophyceae > Thalassiosirales > Thalassiosiraceae > Skeletonema > Skeletonema menzelii. The sequence goes on from JALLBH010000024.1 coordinate 142, forward strand.
TCCGTGGTATAAAATCTTGATTGCACGTGGAGATAGGCTTAGCGTGCACATTCTCAATTACCTGTTGATCAATTTCATTGCCACGACGAAGACGCTCCATTTTCTTTAAATCCTCTTCGGTTCCAAAACTGTGTCGAATGGAGACAGGATGAACATCGAACCCGATAATACGCACTCCTTCAAACTCGTTGGGTTCCTCGCGATATGTGATAGTAAACTTAAGATGATTAAAAAAGAAATACTCATCATGCTCTAACCCAGTCGAAGCTTCATGGGCTTTGAAACCAATGGGATAGCCACGCATCGCATAATTCAGCTCCTTACTGCGCATCAGCACCGGTAATTTGTCAAGTGTAAGATGAATTCGATATTGTCTATCAATGAGTCGTCGAAGCCAGGTTAGCTTTTTAGCCCCAACCTCCACAAAACAGAGTGGAGTACATCCCTTATCAACCTTGGTAGGAAAGCTGTAGGGAGACATGCGCAAATTGTAACCCATGAGACGACTTCCCAGATTTTTACGTTGACGGAACCTTCTTTGTATTGCATCATGTGGCTCTTCGCATGTCGGCAAATCATAATATTGAAATGGAAGCTGTGTCTTTTCGCTGTCAACAAGTTCCACAAACGCGGGAATTGGTTCATTGTCGCTATACTCCTCAGGAGACACACCGGGAAATAACACCTGTGCGAGACTAGCCTCCTTGCGACGAAATAAACCCTTTTTCTTCTTCTTGCGCAATTCATATGATCTGAGCTCAGCAGCCTCCTTGGTCATACTGACATCATCTTGCCCAGCAGCTTTTAGATTTTCAAACTTGATTGCCTTCTCACGTTCAATACGTTTACGCTCCTGATACGAAACCTTCTCCTTGGACTTTGGAGAAGCTGCGCAGATGGGTGCTGCAGCAAATAGCACCAGCAACACTTGAAAAATAATGGTCATCGTTTTAGCTAATTCTGTAAGCACTACACCAATTGCAAATCAAAGGAACAACTGAATGAGCAAGAGGAGGCATTATCATGATGAAGACCTTTGACGACATCGACAGGCGACAGGTAAGTAAGTAGGAGTAGGTTGTTGGTTGTTGGTTGTTGGTTGTTGGTTGTTGGTTGTTGGTTGTTGCGTTGTGCGTTACATAGCTACTTATGTAATCAATGAAATACATAGCTTCTACTTACCAGTAATAAGGGTAAGTAGGTATCTATGATGGTATCGTAAGTAGGTATCGTACCTACCTACTCCTACAACATACATACATACCTAAAAGTGAGAGAGTTCGCTCGAGGGCATGCAGGGGGCAGGGGGCGGGAGGGTCGCTCGTCGCTCGCTCTGTTGATGTCCAGCTGTAAAAAAAAGTCTTCCGCGCGCAGCGTGTCAAAACACACGCGTCACGCATCGACTTGCCGCACACAAGTCGATTGAAAAATTGCAAGCTATTCCATACTCCAAGCAATAGCTCAGCAGCATACTACTTCGTATCTTTGCTCGATTATCATCATGTTGACGCTTCAGGGAAATATCAGGATCGCCTTCCTCATCTTTTTTGCATCGCATATCCCCATCACACTTTTGGTAGACGGACAAGCATTCTTCCGACGTAGTTTTTATCCAAAGGTGTTACGAGATGTCGTCGATTGGTACGCTGTCACCTTCAAGGTGCGTTTATGTTGTTTGTCGTGAGTGCATGGTGTGCTAGTAACCAATCGATCTCAATCGCCTTTTCTTCTTCTCTATGGCTGATCTGCCACCCAATATTATGACCAGGACTCGTTGATGGAACATCCAGTGGAGCCATGGTTCTCCTCTCTGGTTTCAATTGAGGTCATTTTTCAATTACCATTCTTCTTTTTGGCTATCTATGCACTCTTGCAACAATCGAAACACCCGAAAAATCGAAGCATTTGTGGCGATGGAGCATTTAAATCACTGTGCATCATTTATGGTAGTTCTACTGCAACAACTCTTGTGCCGATATTGCAATGCATTCTAACGGATGAACAAACAAATATGAGTGAAAAGGGGATTCTGCTTGGATTTTATTTGCCTTACTTGATATTCCCATTATGGTTGGTAATAATTGCTGTCTCTAATGAAGATATCTTTGGTGGTGTTAAAGCTAGCAAGAAGGAACAATGAAGGAGGAGATGGAGCATACAGTTGCTTGTGAGAATGTCACAACGCAAGATATACCATTACATGCATAACAGTCAACAAAAAATAGACTCTCATCTATCATTTGGAGAGACCATCAACAACACATTTGAACTGAAACGTTGGGCTATGTAACTCCACCTGCCTGTTTGGATTAGTTTACATCTGTTCAAAAATTAGCCCTTCTTCAATGTAAACGACCTTCCCTAAGGATATTTCCACTTGATAGTGTACTAATAATTTCCTCTTCAGTTAGATAGGAATGGTTAGAATAGTCAAATCTTAGTGTATCAGATATTGCAGCGTGATCTCCATCTCCTGGGCATCATTTTCATTTCATGAGGAGAGAAGAGACAAATAATATGGCCAGGTAATTAAAGTGGTCGGTGCTCAAAAAACCCCAACTATGTAACAATGCTGTTCATACAGGTTCGCCATAAGCCTCGCACTGCCTCATCGAAATACAGTAGCAGATTGAATTTCCTACGGCGACAAAAATTAGCCATGGCGAAGACAACATGCTCTGCCCGCATGCTCATAAAGACAGCCCTCCTCCTTTCCATCTGCTTCCTCCTTAACCCCGCCGACGCAGGATTTAGGAAGAAAAAACATGGCGGAGACGTTGAACGTCGGGCCCAGGAAGATAGTGGAAGCCGTCGTGTCGGCCGCAAGGAACGTAAACGTATTGAACGTGAAAAGGCCATTAAATACGCCCAAATGAAGGCCGATGGGCAGGATCAAATTAGTATGACCAAGGAGGCTGCTGAGCTCAGATCATATGAATTGCGCAAGAAGAAGAAAAAGGGTTTATTTCGTCGCAAGGAGGCTAGTCTCGCACAGGTGTTATTTCCAGGAGCCTCTCCGGAGGAGTATGCCGAGAGGGAGCCAGTGCCCGCGTTTGTGGAACAGGTGGAATCCAAGCGCACTCATCTTCCCTTTGATTTTTATGATTTGCCTTCTTGTCCAGAGCCGGCTGAAAAAATCCAAAAGCGTTTCCGTCAGCGTAAAAATCTGGGAAGTCGCCTCATGGGATACAAGCTTCGCATGTCTCCCTACAATTTCCCCACCAAGGTTGATAAGGGATGTACTCCCCTCTGCGTTGTTGAAATCGGGGGGAAGAAGTTGCGTTGGTTGCGCAAATTGGTGGACAGACAATACCGCGTCCACTTGACATTGGATCAACTCCCCCTCTTGATGCGAAGCAGAGAATTGAATTATGCCGTGCGTGGATATCCGGTTGGGTTTAAGGCTCCCCCTACTTTCACTGGATTGCAGGAAGACGAATTCTATCTTTATAACCACATCAAGTTTACTATCACATATCGCGAGGAACCCAACGAGTTTGAGGGAGTACGTATTATTGGGTTTGATGCCCATCCCGTGTCAATTGATTACATGAAAGATGGCGGAATGAAATCAATGACACAGGATACCAATCTTGAAGCAGCGGGGAAGACAGATGGATTTTCCGGATGCAAGGCCGATAGCTCTCCCATTAATGACCCCGAATCTTACCTCAAATTACGTTCAGGATCTTCCGGCGAAGCATTGAACATAGGCTTCTCCTATGAAGTGCACTGGCAGGAAACTGACATCCCTTGGTCTGACAGATGGGATGTATACCTCGTTGGATCGCCGGATNGAAGTGCACTGGCAGGAAACTGACATCCCTTGGTCTGACAGATGGGATGTATACCTCGTTGGATCGCCGGATGACGAGATTCATTACTTTGCCATTGTGAATTCTCTCATGATTGTGGTCTTCTTGACGGGTGCTGTTGCTACCATCATGATCCGCACACTCAAAAAGGATATCGTTGGATACAATGAAATTCAAACCATCGAGGAGGCACAGGAGGAGACTGGCTGGAAGTTGGTCCATGGAGATGTCTTTCGTCCTCCCCAGAGCTATCCAATGCTGCTTTGTGTGTTGGTGGGGAGTGGTGCTCAGATCGGGTCGGCCTTCTTTGCCACTTTGTTGGCATCGATGCTTCGTATGTTGAACCCCATCAAGAAGGGTCAGGCCTTGACGGCAGTTGTAGTGCTGTACGTATTCTGCGGAGTGATTGGTGGGTATGTGTCCGCTCGGCTGTACAAGTTCTGTGATGCCAAGGCTTGGAAGAGAAACACAATTGCCACTGCACTTGCGTTCCCCGCTGTGATTGTGAGCATGTTCATGGTGTTGAACATCTTCTTGCGGATTGTAGGTGCCGCCACGGCCGTGTCATTCTTGACAGTATTTTTCATCTTCTTGCTGTGGGGATGTGTGGCGACTCCTTTGGTGTTTGTCGGTAGCTACTTTGGTTACCGTGCCGATAAGATTGAGGTGCCTACGAAGACCAATCAGATAGCACGGTTCATTCCCGAGTCGCCTTACTACGCGAGTCCTCCCATCAGCAACATTCTCGCAGGTATGTTGCCTTTTGGATCTGTATGCATCGAGCTGTTCTTCATCATGAGCGCGCTGTGGCTGCACCAGTTGTACTACATCATGGGCTTTCTGTTGGCAGTGGTGACGATTTTGGGCGCTACCTGTGCGCAAGTGGCATGTGTGATGTGCTACTTGCAGCTTTGTGTGGAGGACCATCGTTGGTGGTGGAAGTCTTTCTTCAACTGTGCGTCTGCTGGAGTGTATCTCTTCTTGTACTCGATCTGGTTCTTGGCATCGAAGTTGGAGCTAGTGGGTATTTTGCCTGTAATGGTGTATTTGACGTATATGTCAATGATTTCATTGGCGTTTGCATTGTTTTGTGGGACAGTTGGATACGTCTCCTGCTTCTGGTTTACGAGGAGGATCTATGGGGCTGTCAAGGTTGACTNTTTGTGGGACAGTTGGATACGTCTCCTGCTTCTGGTTTACGAGGAGGATCTATGGGGCTGTCAAGGTTGACTAAGACTTGAGAGTATGTATTTTTGATTTGGGATCTTTAGGGCATTCTCATTTTGCCTAATATTAATGAAATTCTTTTTGTTTTGTTACTGGAATACTTTCCTCTGTTGGAAGAGAGATGAGATGAATGCAATTGGCTGCCTTTTGGTTTCTTATTTATTTACTTAACTACTTGAAGATGAAGAAAACCCTCAATTTCTTCAATGAAGTAGGCCTAAAACAACTTAAGGAGTGAAGCCTCATAAAACTAAAACCACACGAGCCCACATCATGACCCAATTGTAACCACACTCCAGTCTTCAACTATTCATAATTGTTTATACGCAATCTGTCAAATAATAACAAGTAGTGAAGCTTAATTCCAATCACGAATAGTTTTGTTCCTTTAATATCATCAAACAAAGCGAATCATTTTTTATGAGTTGCGAGAGGCCATAGACAATAACGGCACATATACAGCAAACAAGACGGCTACTCACCTCTTCAAAGGACTAATCTGAACATCTTTTGCGGTGGCAAGGTAATAACCTCCGAATCCTGTGCAGAAACAACCCGCGGCGGCTAGGATGGCAATGAGGGGATAGGAAGCTGGATCACTGAGCCAATGCTTTTGCCTGTAAGCCCACTTCATGGAGCTCGTCTGAAATAATTATGGATAAATTCCAGGAACGAATGATTAGCAACACTAAAAAATGATAGTGGAGAAGGGAGGCCACTGTATTTTGATCGGACATATTATGTCAACTTACTGATAGGTGTGGCAATCCTACGACCTTGACTCCATCAACTTCTGCAGTGGAGGAGGTGGGGATAGAACCCTTGGAAAAGAAACGACGGGAGGCTAGAGCCTGGCTCCTGCGGGCGGCAAGTTGGAAAGAATTCATGGTTGTTTACTTGGTGTATCTTGGATCTTCGTTGTGTTGGAAGTGGAACGAAAGACACAGGCAGCGTTCAAAAGAAGGATTTTTTTGATGGCCAAAGTTCTTCTTGTACTATTTCCGACGTAGACATGCTACGGGTGTCACCAAAGCAGTTGGCACAAAGGAGAACAGAGGGCAAGAACTTATTGGTAAAAGGTTAGTTTATGTATGGTACATAGAGAGATACTCGTCTTCGTTCGCCATTTTTCATTTTTTACTTTTTCCGCTACAATAAATACGATATCTTGGATCTACAACAGCGTCGCAGCAAAGCCACAGAGGCAACAGTCGGCACTACAAACACATCTGTGCAAGATGGAGATTATTTACAGAAGGCCAAAGAAGGCTCCCTCTATCAATGAAATCGACAACAGCACCAATAGCAGCAGTGGTAGCACCAAGAGAAACGGTGGCGGATCATCATTGCGCTCAAAGCACAATGCTCGACCAGGAAATCCTTACACGGCAGCATCTCAAACGACAACCACGGACATTATTCTCTTCCGCTCTATTCAAATACTGTTAGCTATTGCTGTATTTTGGTTTCTATCTTTAATAATTTCGGTTGACTCACCTACTACTGCCAACAGCGATGGTCTTCGTGGATCTGGATCAGCCTCAATCACAACCTCATTGGACCCAAAAGAAATTGCCAATGCAAGAGATCATATATCGAAAATTCGAGAAGACTTCTACACAAGATATGGTGGGAAATCAGAAGCATTGGATATGTTGAAGCGTGGCCTACGCACATTTGAAAGTGAAAAGGCTGCTGCAAAAAATATGGGTTCGGTGCGTTCCATAGCGGATCGATATTTGAGATCTATCATCCGGTTCGAGGAAAAACAATCATCATCAGCTTCGCATCAAGCAGAGTTTGTAATGGCGTTTGGAGGATATTCTGTAACTGTTGGACGAGGCAACCACTTTGAACAATCGTATCCATTCGTCATGGAGAAAATTCTTGCTCCGATATTGGCATTACCTCCATTGGGAGTGAAGCTTGTAGTGCGGAATTCAGCTATTGGAGGGATACCATCCTTTCCATATGGGTGGTGTTTACCAAATTTTCTAGGAGAGGATGCTGATGCTGTTAGTTGGGATTATGGAATGAATGAAGGGAATGGAGCATCTGGATTAGAGAGCTATGTTCGGCAAGCACTCCAGATGCCAAAATCTCCTCCAATGTTTATTTTACTTGATATGAAACGGCCGCGGCTTGATTTGTTACAAAAGTATGTGAATATGGGTTTCTTGACAGATCCTGTAGCTCTTGGAGGAAGGGATGCGGTCAACAAAAAGTTATTGCAATTGCCTGAGGAAGACAAGCCGCTGGGTCTCCAAAAGTGGGACGAATGGGGAGCACCAAAAGGAGCACCAGGGCAAAGTCCATGGCATCCTAAGAAGATGGAACACGAACTAATGGGATGGATGATGGCAATGCATATGATAGATGCTGTAGAAGCTGCACTGAATGTTATGGAAGAAGATGCTAATTGGAGAGAAAACGTTCTTCAACGAAATCTATCTCTTGGCGGAATGTTACCGGCGCCAGTGACAAATGTGGGTAACACTGGTGCTTTGTCAATTTTGCAAGGTGCTCCCTCGAATGATGATTCTAGCAAGTGGCATATGAACCGCGTCTCTTGTCGGACATCATTCCTTCCAAATATGTTTGGCAATTTAAACTCCATAATAGAATCCGGCGTCACGAAAGATGAAGATGACATGCTACAAAGTCGAGAAGATTCCCTCTTCAATGGAGGCTGGGTAATGGATGTGGGCAAAGTGGAACGCGAGACAAAAGTGAAAGTTCAGAAGTATGGTGGTTTGGGCTACATTGATATGAAAACTGCTTTGTATGGTATCCCATCTTCCGGAACGCTGAAGCTTTGGTTACCATACGAGCTATCTGCAACGAATCCTGTGCAATCAACTGGCGATGTAATAGCTGCAACATATTTCAACTCTGTTGTAATTTGTGAAGTTAACGAGAAACGAGGAGACAAAGAGTGCAACATGCTTTCTGATCTGGCATATGAAGTGGGAAACGTGGCAGTTGAAAAAGCCGGAGTCACACAACTCAAAGGAGTTGCATCTTATCTCAAAAAAGACATTTGTATTAGGCTAGACATTCCGAAAGATGCTAAACTATCCACGAAAGGCAGCGATTTTGGACTACCAGTTGCCGTTACAATTACTCGCAGCGATGTGACTAGAGAGAATGGAGCATGCTCAATATCTCATGTAATATGGGAGCATAATGTAGTATGAGTCAATAAGGATGATGCATTACTTTACATGTCTAGAATACAATTGTCCCACTATTCAATTCCTCTTAAATCGCTTGTTGTGAGCAGCCAAATGATTCATCGTCAGATGTGAGAGTATCGTCAGAATCAGAAGACACTGCTATTGGATAGGTATCGATAATCGACGTAGGAACGTCGACGTCACCAAATTGCTTGAAAATATTCTTCACAGCTTCTGCTCCAAACTTAGCCTCAATAGACTCAAAGATTGCCTGCAGGGCACCCGCCTTCGTTTTCATCTGCAGATTAATTGAATTGGAGATAACATTAGCATGCTGCATCATCGTGTCATTGCATACCAGGACAACAACGATACAAAATCAAATGAGACTTACCTCAGTCAGCTCCGACTTCAATTGGGTCAGCTCATTATTGCAGGCAATAACTTCCTGTTTTGCACCTTCAAGAGCGTCCTTCTTCTTCTCACGATGAACCTTGGCCGAAAGCTTATTGCGCAATCGACGGCGTTCCGCCACGTCCGTGGGCAAAGCGACGCCGTTGTACGTCAGCTTGGTTTGGCTTCTGGCTGCCTTGACGACAGTGTTCTTCTGGGGTGTACGGGCCATGATTGAACGCGAGTTGTTGCTTCTCTTATTGCAAAAGGTTGCTGTTGTTGCGAATGGGTACAGGTTGTGTTTCAATGATAAGTAGCAAATGAGTACAGGTTGTGTTTTTGGTTTTTGCGGCTGCGGAGGAGGCTGCGAAGGAGTAACAAATTCCGACGTTAAATTTAGATACGGAAGATATCCAAACGAAATTACTAATTCCGACGTAGTGAAACCCTTTTTGACACGCGTCTCCGAATAAAACACAAGTCGAAACCATTCTTGATTTTTCAAAAACACAACCAATAACCAAAAGATGGTGAGGCTGCGCCGCCGCAAAAGATCTTTAAGTCACCACCCCAGCGCTTTATGTCCTGAGATCACTTTCACGACGCTACTACTACTACAAAAACCCTTGTATAATGGTCGGGCAACCTTCCGTCACAGAAACAGACGCCGCCATGTCACTGTGTGTGCTTAGCGAGCATCATCTCGTATCACCCACCCCAATGGACATGGAAAATCCACCGGCAGCTATTACGCTGCCAAAGCATGTCGAAGATGAGCCTGCTTCCATCACCAACTTATTTCAAGACTTTCAAGCTGAAGTTTCAACCAACTCAGCCCTAGTACTGAACACGTGCAAAGCTGAATCAACCAAAACTCAGTCAACACCGCCAAAGAAACAAGTCAAACGAGGCACGTATAACAAGAGAGTCCATCCTGTAAGCTTTGACGAAATGAAGAGGCTTATGCGAGTATATGGCCCTATTAAGTGCTTGCGTAATCGAAATTCACCAACTCGTCCAGGTTCAAAGGACACATCTATCAAACGCAAGTTCTACAGATGGTTCCCAGACTTCAATGAACGCTTTGAGATAACTGAAGGCGGTTGGTTTGTGCCGAAGTATGGGCATGAACAAGAGATGAAGTACAGGGAGGCCATGAGAAAGAGTGACCAGCGAGTATTAATCAAGAAGAGAAGTATAAAGAGATGCGGTCCCAAGTCATTGGAGAATCCTTTCATGACAACTGTTAACATTCCATTGTAAATTAGAGTCATTTTGAACCTACTTCCTTAACAGGTTGAGATTATAACTGCTTGCCCGATCCGATACCATAAGTATAGGTAGCTGCGGACCATATTGTGATGATTCCAGAGAAAGATTGGAGATGATGCCGAGTCACATGTAATTGATTGTGTATCTCGATAAACAATGTGTAATCCAGTATTTCCTCGCGGCGATACACAGACGCTATCATCCAACGCTAGCACATGAATTGCTGACTGATTTGACAAGCCACGTGTTCCAGGAGGTATTATAATTGCGTACCGCTGCTCTGTTTCGGAAGAGTTGTCTGTATCAGGTTGCTCTCGTTCTGCCGTGACAAGCTTTCCTCTCAAAATGCTTATTTTTCTGTAAGTTCTAGTTCGAACCGCGCTCCGTAGCACAGATGGATCAATCATTGTACCAGGTACAATGACATGCTCGCATAAAATCTCTTGATCGAGGTCATCATCATCGAATCCTGCGATTCCTTCACCACCAAGGACAACACCGCTAACTCTAGAAGAACCCTGCTCCAATGTTATTCTCAACGGAGGGCGACGAAGCATGTAGGTCGAACCGTATACAGCTCCACTCCTACAAAACGCCTGACTCAACTCGCCACTTCCATACATAGCAGTGAGAAACGCCGTATTACCAAATCTCCCCAGTGCAGTGACATGTAGAAGGAGGTCTTCCACGCCATCTTTTGTAGAGTATTTGGATACACGAGCCATTGCGTCACTTATTGGTTCACCTGCATCATTTTTATTGTAGCCAAAGGGGCTCAGCGCCAAAGCATATACAACGACCACTGCAAGTCTGTCGGGTAGTTTCACCACATTCCGTAAGAAATCCGAAAAGCTGACACCATCACGCACGCATCTAATTAAGGACTCCATATCCGAAGACGATGGTGTCGCCTTGTTCTGTGGACGAGATAAGGCGCGTCCACGATGAAGGTGGCGTTCATTGACTGACTGAATAGCATCTTCTCCACTGTTGTTTGTGGAAGTAGGTAATTTTGCATTGGCTGAACTTCCTTCCTCATTGTCGTTTGGAGTATTATCATTATTATTATCATCATCAGCGTTGAGCTCTGTCGATTGTGACGTCATTACCATTCCGTAATCAGTTATTAATTGTAAAAATTTCATTAGACGACGCTTGTCAACTGGAGAAAGCAGCTTGGAACGGAACACGTCCGCCTTGGAGCATGGCACTCTGTATGAGACCAAGGGTTTATCATTTGGCGTTTTGCTGTCGCTGCTCTCAGACGTATCTATACTCATATTCCGATGCCTATTCACTCTCCGCGATTTAGTTGTCAATGAATCATCTTCGGCCATGAGGACAAACAATCCCTCGACACTCTTAAACTCTACATAATCAGACACTCCACTTTTGACCATCCCCTCCACGGCATCTCCAGATGCATAGAGTAGGCATGGACTGATATCCAAAGAGAACCCATCCACTTGTTCCATATTATTGTTTGGTTCAGTGGCCTTCAAATTATTGTTTGTTTCATGGCAGATGTCTTCTCCCCCTTCATCGTCAACCACATCGTTGTTGTGAATTACCAGTTTTTCTATCTTTGTCTCGGCTGAATCTTCATTGGACACCGCATCCACACTAGTTGATTTGTCATTACTATTCTCTTGCGGAAGAACGGTTTGGGAATGCAATCTCAACGACGCATATTTTTCTTTCGGCAAAATTGAAATAAATTCCTTCCCACTCTCTATACCACCATCACTGACATCCTCCACTACATTATTATCTTCCTGCCGTTGATTTTCCATACATTGTTCTAAAAATAAGTCCAAAGTCCCTCCACCATACAGTACAGCATCAAAGCCACCGTACCAGTCATTCCCATCGCAATGCAACACTTTTTTGCCCGCACGGCTCAATGCCGATGAAAGAATTGACTGGACTAAATCTGTACCACAGATGATGACATCGTACGCATCTTGTGTTTTCTCTGTCATTTTTTGATTGACTGCCTTCTTTCAGAGGTACTTTCAGAAGTAACCGCAGCTATATGCGCAGCTCCTTGCTTTTATTTAGGTAGCTCCGAATATTAGGTATTAGGTTGTGGGCGGTGGGAGAGGTGGGAGGCGCACATCTATCAGCATGCTGCTGGGAAGACAAGTAGGTAGGTAGGTAGAAGGAAGAAAGTGTGGGAGAGGTGTGGGAGAGTGCAAGAAAATATCAAAGTGCATATTCTTAAAAGCAAGAAAGAGAAAAGCTCGCCAAAGGCTTTTGTTTCTCCCAACCCCCACCCACCATGGTCACTGATTGCTTTACATACCATACCATACCTCGCTCAGGATCACCATACCGGCGACCCATTGAGGAGGATCGTTTAGTTCACTCATAATTCACTACACACAATAATGGCGGAAGCTATTATCATCGTCAATAACAGCCAACCCACGGCGGTTGTGGACGTGGAAAGAAACGAAGCCGACGCCAACGAAACCTCTCAGTTTGAGAGATACAAGGATGATGATGCTCCTTCCCATGAAGAAGGCCACGAAGTCGAAGCTGATTTAGCTGTCGAGAAGAATGGTGATGGAGATGCGCAAGAAAAGGAGAACAGTGGACCTGACGATGCTGCACCAGATGTGAGTGCACGGACTCATAAGAAATCCCTACGCAGCCCGAAGACAATGATGTTGTCCAAGTTAAAGCCTTTTTCACCAAGGTCACGAACAACGTCAATAACTTCCCCGAATGGAAAGTCCAAACACTTTTTTCACGAGCCTTCGCCCAAGAGCAAGCCGTCTTCCAAGGTGACGGGAACGAGTGTGTTGTCGCCACGAGCAGCACGCATGTCGCCAAAGAAAACACCTGTGGAGCCATCACCCAAGGTACAGGGAGACAAATTGTTGTCACCACGAGTGGCAGTGTCGCCAGCGAAATCCTCTGTGGCCGCGGAGAAGACTGCCGAAGAAAAAGTATCTCTCGCGGTAGCTCCAGGTAGACTAGGCCTCTCTCTCAAGATCGACAAGCAACGTGGCGGTGCAAAGATCGTGAGCATCGACCCACGCTGTGCTTTCCATGGAAAAGTCGACATAGGAGATCATATTGTTGGAATTGACGACCGCAAGGTCAGAGAACTGAACGACTTCAAAGTGGATAGCGACAAGAAGCGCAACTTCATTATTCGAAGAAATAAGAAAGCACCTGGTCAAGAGTTAACAGAAGATGTGACCACTATGTCAGACGGACCCAAAACAACCCGAGCTAAAACTCCAAAGGCGAGTGGTGATCTAAGCCAACAATTCTCACTGGTAGAAATGAACTCTTCACTCATGCCATCTTTACTTGGCCCAAGTCAAAGCTATGAACAAGACAACCTGGAATTTGAAGCAAATACAGGCCGCTGCCCAACATTCAACTGTAACCCTAATAGGTACAACTGTGCCAGCACAGTGACGTCTGATAGCACCTCGTCAATCAAGACATTCTTCAAACCTGTGACTTCACTTATGGAATGCGGGCAGTCTCATGCAGGTGACCATTCAATCTACGCAGGGGATATCCGCACTGAACCGCCAGAGGAGATGAATAGAAAAGCTCCATCCATAGCACAGATTTCTCAGTTGCAGATTTCGGACCACGCCTTCATCAAAAGATCTAATGGCGAATGGACTTACAGCACTGTCCTTGACAAAGAAAGGGGTAGCATTACGTTTGCAGTGGACAGTTTTGGCAATGGGAAAACCATTACGAAACATCGTTGGAAGTCAAGCATTCGCCTTGTGGCAAGCGCCGAGCATAGTTTTGAGTCATCAGTAGATGATTACGAACCACCAGAAGATGATTACGAACCATCAGAAGATGATTACGAATCCTCAATAGCTGAGGAATATAGCGCAAGCCTAAGCTCTTCTGGCTCAGAAGATTACTCAGAACTTGATAGTCCCCTTTCAAGTCCCATGGCCACTCCATCAGCTGCCCAACGGAAGGCAAAACTTAAAGCAATGGTGGACAAGAAAAAGATGGATCTGAAAGCGAAGAAGCAAGAACAGAAGAAGCGAGCAAAAGCAGCAGCAGCTGAAGCCAAACGCAAGGAGCGCGAGTTAAAAGACGCGCAAGAACTTGAGATAAAGCTGCGGCTAATGCATCTCGAAGAAGAAAAACTCAAAGAAGCAGAAGAAGAAGAGAAAAGGAGGCAGAGGATGAACGAAGAAAAGATGGCTAAGAAAATAGCAGATCGCAAGGATAAAAAGAGGAGGAAGCTAGCCAAGGTAGAAGCTGAGCGAGAGGAAATGAGGAGGAGAAAGCTAGCCGAGGAAGAAGAAAAGAAAAGAATTGCTCTCTCTATGGAAGAAGACAAAAAGAGAATTGCTCTCTTGGCCAAATCAAAATCAGAGAAGGAAGCGAAGGTTGATATGAAGAAACTACAAAAAGCCAAGAAACAAGCAGCTGCACTAGAAGCACAGAGACAAGCTGAACTAATGTTTAAAGATCTTGAGGCATCAGTGGCATCACCAGTTGCGGGTAGGGAAGCTGCCAATGTATCTGATGTTGCGGGTGAAGTCAATGATTTTGTAAACGAGTTTTTCCTGTGCGAAATGTAGAAAGGGAGAAGAACGGAAAACTTTATATATATTGTAAAAACTTTAATTATCCCCACCCCACATGGCCTTCGTGTCACTACTTAGCAATTCGTACTCGATAGGAGTAAATGGTTTTCTTTTTAACCATCTCGATGCATCTTTGCAAGGGACAACGGACAGTAGCTTCGAACCTTTTTTAAGGCTAATGCAGTTATCTTTCAATCCAACTTTCAGTAATAATTCTTCTCCGTCATCACTGCTTGGTGTCAAAGATACCTCTTTCCCTGAATCAAGATCGCAGGTATTAGTAGGGACTTTCTCTGCACCAGCAGTGACCCCCCTCCCGTTAATACATTGGTCTGTATTCCATGCCCTTAGACTTCCACAGCAACTTCCGTCTTCTAGCCTATTACTTCCGTGCCACCATTGAGACTGTGTCTGGGTATGAGTATCTGAGCATTCTTTCAATACAACCTCATCTGGTTGACCAAAATTTGTCCAGCCCAACTTCTTCAGCTGAAGGCATAGCGGAGACCCTTCGACTTCTACAGCCTCAATCTGAAACACTTCTGAAGGAAGAACACCTCCATCGCGATAGATGTATTTAAATCTGTTCAGGTACCATTCAAAATTTTCACACTTGAGGTCAGAGAAGCTGTCAGTGATACTGGAGGTATCTAAAGCTTGTCCTTGCCACCTCGTGAAGCTCGGGAAGTCAAGAGTCTTCTTGTACCAGTCTCCGAGATGTGCCTTTACAGCGCGAGCGCGATTCTTCACAGCATCTCCAGATCCAACCTTGTACTTTGCCCTAGTCTTCTCAGAGCCATCTCGCCACATGTGCGCAACGTAAGAGTCAGGAGCACTCACAATTTCCCCACCACATGTCCAAATGCGTAGAGATTGATCAAGATTCTCCCCACCCCATCCTTTCATGCTCGAGTCATAACCTCCAATCTCAAAGAACCACTTGCGGCTAATTGCAAGCAGCCCTCCACTCATGATTGGTACATAGGGCGTTTTGTCGGTTGTCCACTGAGAGAATGAAAGAAAAACGAGTTGATTATTTGCAATCCTTCTAATCTCAGTTCGTCATGTCACTTTGCAATACTACACTCACCTTGAATTCAGCATCAAATGTCAAATAACATTTGCTCATTCCGCTTCCTTTGGCTGGTCTTTCCCGCTGCGTCCATGTATCAACATCCAGAACAGTAATAACTGGTATCACAGCACGTTTGTCGTTTTCGCTAATTTCTCTGACATATGGGACCCAATAATCAATGTCAGGCTTCACATGACAATCAAAGAAAACGATGATATCCCCGGTGGCGGCTTCCGCGCCGGCTTGTTTTGCTCCGATTAGACCAGCTGGTTCTTTCAGTCGAACATACTTGACACCAAATTTAGCAGCTGCCTCTTCCGCCCAAGAGTCTTTTAATGGAGGCTCGCTTGCATCATCTACAATTACAATTTCTTTCAGAACTTCTGCTGGCGTTTCATAAAATACAGACTCTGCTGTGCGGATAAAGTAGTCATGTTCAAATCCACAGGGGAGCACAACGCTTATTGTGAGAATGGGTTTATCTTTCATATCCTCGGGAAGTTTCACACGTTCTCTCGGAGGCAGATGTATCCCCCCTCCCTTTCCCTTCAGCTTAGCTGCTTCAACCACAGCATTCAAAGACTTCTCAAGTGCACGTTTCTTTGATTCTGATATGCACTTTTTGGCCATATCACCAGCGGCAAAACACTTGTTGGAAGTTGCACACCAAGAGCAATCACCATTACACCAATCCCTTCCATTACCCTGAGGACAAAGCTCGCATGTTTTGGCCTTGTGGTTACCGCAGCTAACCTGTTTGTACTTTCCATTGAGAGGATGCCAAGGATGATGTCGGCCTGTCAATCGCATATGCACATATTTATCCCACCATTCAAAGTCGTGACATTTATTCTTCTTCATAAGTTGAACTTGCTTCTGAGCAGCAGGGTCAACCTTCCAATCATCGATAAATCGTTGAAACTCGGGCATTAACTTCTCCCTCCCAAACATGCGCTTGTAGTACGCCAGCTTTGCGGGATGATCACCGACGTAAGTTTCCATAATTCGAAGATTGTTCCGTGTTGTAATGCGAGTAAAATTATCCGCAGGATGCCGTAATACTATGAACCGACCAGTGTAGGTTTCATTCTTGTAGGCACAGCCGAGCCGATCGGTCATTTCTTGGGGCAACGTTGGCGGCCAACGAGTTAATGCTCCCCGTCCATCCTTTTCCTTGTGGATACGGTACATATGACCAACGCGAGAGCAGGGTACCATGAGCATCCGTCCGCCGCACATCCACATTTTGAACGCCATTTCCGTGTTCTCACCTCCCCATACGTACAAGCCCTCGTCGTACCCACCCAGTCTCCAAAATTCATCCCGACGAATAGCAAACAAACTTCCAGGTCCAAAGGGTGTTTCATATGGTTCTCGCTCATGGGGAATTTCAGCTTTGTATTTGAATCCACGTCGTTCTTCCAACTCTTCTTCTGTAAATTCAGCCGGGTCCAACGGTTCCATGTAATCACCAAATCTATCCACCTGGTAACTAAACCAGAACTGATCACTCACAACCCCATACTGCAATGGTCCTGCGCCGGCTCCATAATCCTTCCCACCTAAATCATCCACAACATCAATTGTTTGCATGGTAATAGTCTGAGGATTCTCCACAATAGGTATGGCAAGATGATGGTACCACGTGCTACTTTCCATTTCAATATGCGAATCTACAAACATTAGCACTTCTCCGGTAGCTGCCTTTGCACCTGTCAATCTACTTCGAGCGCACCCTTCTCGATTGGTATGTTGGATAACTTTCACTTTGGGTGATAACGACTTGACATAGTCCCATTCATTCTCATCGACATTCTTGCGTATGTTGGAAGGCAGTCCATTATGACCAGGAATACCATTATCATCTACTACAATCACATCCACAAGTAGATTCGGAGGAGTACGTGCCAATATAGACTCCACAGTAACAGATATCCAATCATCTGGCTCATTCTGCGTAGTGATAACAACACTGACAGTTGGTAATCGCGATTCATCAAACCGATAATGACGACAGATGGGATTGAAAAAGCTTTTGATGCCCTTGCCCTTGTTGACTGGTCCACCCTTGCCTAGGTCACGTAAGTGTTTGAATTTAGGTTTCTGTTCTGGTGTGAGGTAGATGCGTTCGAAGGAGTCGTCAGGATCGCTTGCCATGTGCCATACTGGTGTGGGTACTTCGTCAGCACTGCTGTTGTTGTGGTTGTCACCATCATCATCATCATTACCGTCAGTACTTTCATCATCTGTTTGTACATTGTTACCAGCATCAATGATAACGTCATCCCTTTGCATTGACACTTCTTTCACTTGCTGCTGCTGCTGCTGCCTCTCATTCTTGTTTTTCCGAACATAACCATTCGTATTCGATCCACTCTTGACTTTTGTCCGACCAGTCGAAGAAGGAGGAACAACATTATGCGGCCGCCCCTCCCAATTGTTGACATCCTTCTGGATATCCTGATAATGGAGTCCCAAATTGACCGCTTTTAGCATACGAACATAGAGATACATCCCCATTGTGGATATGATGCCAAATGAAAAGAGTAGCACTCGCTTCGTGGTGATGTTGTGGTCGTTGATTCCTCTGGAGGTGCCTCTTCGAGGAGAGGCGAGATTATTGCGGCTTCGACCAATGGCTACCATTTTGTCAGATTAAAAGTATGGTATCCAAGGCCGCTCTATCAGATGTGAATGGATGAATTTGGAGGGGATGAAAACGAGGAGCACTATTAAGGGAGGAGCACTGACGTCTCGTCTACACCCAGCCTGCCAGGCAGAGCAAGCTTTTTCGAAGCTTGGCTAATGCACTACTACTACGCAACAGGTCTTCCCTACTGCTACTGCAAACTGCACTTCTTAGCATAGATAGATAAGAAGGCATATGATGTAGATCTTTTGCATTGTTGCTTGTTAGGCACGGATTTCGTTGGTTCCCGCCATAACCTAAACGCTGATTTTCATTTTTTCCATTTGAATTTTGGAATTTTCGGCAGTGTTCGACACGCGCAAGATGATCATGATCGATATGAAAACGCTTCTCTTCATCGTACATAGCATTGACAGCCTAAGTTCCAAGTAATATAAGCAAAGTGGCCTCAGATTTCGGCAAGCAAGCAGCTAATTACAGACCAACCTATTATAGCCACCACTCTAGAATAGAATATAGAACAGAACAATGATCATTCGAGTACGAACCAACATTGGCATCTGGCGAGTAACCATCGCGTCACCGCCATCCTCCATTACAACGCAAACCATCCTCGATACAATCGCTCAGACTCGTCCGCACGTCGTCTACGAGTCGCCACTGTCACTCGATCCAAAATGCAGTGAGCCAATTGACACCTCCAGACCACTTTGCGAACAACGGGGGGTGCAAATGAGAGATGGTCTGATGATTTATTGCAAGGTTGATGCTTCTACCTGTGCGGAAAATACGGTTGGTAACACCAAAAGTAATAATACTTCAAGCACAACATCTGGAGGAGATGAATTGCCATCCTCCTCAGCCAACACCAAACGCATCATCGACAAAGACGGCTGCATCAAACTAATCCACACCACCGACGAATCCAACCCCAACAAGGCCGACTTGGGCTTCCGCAAGGGACTCATGCCCCTCCGTGACATTAAAAAATCATGGACACTCAATGAATTCACACAAATGGATGATAAATTCAATTTCAAAATTAAACGACAGGAAAAGAGCTTTGTGGGAGTGGACGGGTTGCATTTGGAATCGGGGGCGGTGGAATCATTTCAGAATTATTTGAGAAGATTTCAATTTCGACAGCAGAGGTTTGGATATTTGTATGGACGGTTTGTGGAGGAGGAGGACGAGACAAAGGAAGATGAAGAGGAGGATCGATCTCATATTCGACAGGGGTGGGGGGCACGTATGCCCAAGAATGAAGAGTCAAAGATCAAGAAGAATAAAAAGGTTATCGTGGAAGCTATTTATGAACCACCTCAGGAGGCTGATGCAGATGCAGCCGAGGGATTTGTCATTTTGGACGATGATCAGGAAGAGAATGTAGAGCAGATGGCATCATTGCTGGGACTGCAAAAAGTTGGTTGGATCGTGGGACAACCTCCCCGTGAGACTGGATTTCAGTTTTCGGCCGCAGAAGTGATCATGGCTGCGGAATTGCAGTTGGAATGTGCACAGGGCGTGGAAGAGACACCATTTGTTACTGTGCGTTGTACTGTTGGTGATGAAGGGCAAGTTATCGTGGAGGCATTTCAGGTTAGCTTGCAATGTATGGAAATGGTTGCCGAAGAAGCTTTGGATATTGGACCCAATCCGGGATTTTGCTATGTCAATGAAACCTTTACGGCAATTCAGGAGGGTAAGCCAAGTCCAACTGTGGAAAATAACTTCTTCTTGACATTGGTGCCTATACATGGATATCAATCGGATATGTTCGTGACGCAATTTCCTTTTGCCAATCGTCCATTTGATGATCGGCAACAAACTCATGATGAAATGAAGAGACAACTTACCAAAAGTGGTCAGGCTGGCTGGACGTTTATTGACTTGCTATCAGACTTTGCGCTGCTGTTGTACTTATGCAAGTTTTTGGACGTTTCACAGGATATGCCCAAGATATGCGAGAGTGTGAAAGATAGAGAGGTGTTATTGGATGATGGGTACAAGATTATTATTTCGAGTATGGCTGGTATGGATGGCTCGTACTAAGACAGAGAGAGCGTGAAGAGATAAGTATGTGAACTCAAGTTTTCACGTGATAACAAAGTGAAAGGTGTCTAGATAGACAGACAGAAGTATCTTTCGGTGGCTTGGATTGCAAAAGTAGACAGACCGACAGTGTTTGCAATTGTGCAATTGTACAACGACGACATAAACTAATCTGTGATGGAAACTGTGCCGACTATTTTATCTTGTCTTATCAATTAAATCCACATACAAATGATACAACCAAGGCAAGACACTCTAGCGCAACACACTCATCGTTGTTGATTCCACATCAGAATCGGAGAAGATAAAGTCACCAAATGAAAACTTTATTTGGAGGTAGAGTAGGTGTTAGACTGGCCACTGGGAGAGGTGTAAGTGGCACTTCCGCTTCCATTGTTGTAGTAAGTGCTGCCATTGTCATTGGAGTAATAGTACGATCCATTGGAGTTCGAGTAGTGGTAGCTTGATCCTCCAGAGCTATTAGTTCCTCCGGGGGTGTTGTAGTGGTTTCCCTGACTGTTAGTTCCAGATCTTGGCATGGTGATAGTTTTTGTCTGCAAAAATGAAGAGATTGTTAGTAGAATGAAGGAAGAGAACATAGGTGTCAACGAGATCAGGTCAAAAGATACGCCCAAAGACCGGGAAGAAGATAATCACGCGCTCTAGCTCCCGCTCCTCCGACAGAGATGTAAGATATTGTCACGGAAAGTGGATAAATCGTGCCCTAAATACAAGGATTCGATGAACGACCGACCAACCAGGCAATATCTTCCACTTGACGGCTTACCTTGAAAGCAAATAAGTTGATTGAGTTCTTTTTGAGCAGAGAAAAAATGATGCTGTTCAGAATTAAGAAAGGGAGAAAAGTGCAAAAGTGCCAATGCCAATGCGCTGAACAAGACTGAGCGAGCCAACTGGAGCCGATATCTTTGAGTGCGTCACAATCGTGTACTGATTCCTACTGTACGCATCGCGAAGGCCTCGTGGCCAAAATTGTTGGACAACCACCACGCAATCCTCCTCCGAGCAAACCTCTCGCCTCTTTTGCACCGCACAATTACAACCCTTCTTCGAAAGCATTAACGCCTCTCTCTTCTTATCTTCGTCCACTACTTTCAAAATGACTTCCCACGCAGAAACCAAAATCGACTGCTCCAAAGTCTACGTCAAGCAATCCACATTCTCTAACGAGGACACTGGCATGTTCGACGGTGCCTTTGCCGCCTGCGATATCAAGGAGGGCGAACTCGTAGAGAAGGGCTTAATGAGACGTTTGCCAGAGGGATTTGACGGAAACACATGTCCTTACATCTTCACCTGGAGTACTGAGCGTCCCAACAAGGTGAGATTGCTTCTATTTTGTCTATTTGTCGCGTAGGAGAGGGCGGCATACATTTGTATTTTTTGTTAATGCGTGGGGAATGCGTTACAAATAATGGCAACGGCATTGTTCCTCCATTACAACCCCGTGCATTGCGGAAATCTTTCTTGAAGTTGCGCCTTGCAATTGCCGCTCAATTTAAACGGCAGGAAAGGCTTGCGGTTCCACTTCACTGTTGTGCACTACACCGCATGGAATATTATTTTTCTGTGATACACGTGTATTCATTCTTATATTTTCTTACGCATTGTATCTTCCACCTATTTCTGTAGACCTGGGGAATGGGCAGTGGATGCGCCCCCTACTACAACACCTGCAAAGAGGGAACCGCCAACACCAAAATGGTCCGATTCTTTGACGAGGACAGGTTTGAGATTTACGCCACCCGTGATATTAAGGCCGGTGATGAGCTTCTTCACACTTACATTTCTTTGAAGTGGCGTACTTGCTTCCAGGAGTTGAACGAGATTGTGCACGCAAACAGTGACGACAGTGAGCACAAGTCGGAGTCTTAAAAAATGAAGTCGGTATTATTATTGTACATGAAAGAAAATTCACTTGAATGAGAAAATAATACATGTTGTGAAATCGTGGATAACACCCCTCGAAGGACATTTGGCATCTGGTCTGTGTTCTGATGAGAGAATGCTATGTTTAAACTAAGTTCCAAATTGAATATTACTCAAAGTTTGGTTTGATAGTTATGGTCCGTCACTACGTCTTATTGTGGAATAAAAACGCTTGACTGAGAGCCCCAACTGAGTCACAATGTCTGCATTGGATTTACGTTCAGTGATGATGCGTTCCAGGGCTTGCGCTCGACGAATTTCGGCACGCTCCAAGGCTTGAGCCAAGATGACTATCTGACTGCGAAGGAAGTCATCTGAGTCCGTCTCCTCGGCGAGAAGTCCTTGGAGGCTGTCATCATCATCTTCCTCACCATAGCATTCCTTCTCTTCTTCTGCTTTGATGGGAGACTGATCGTGATAAAAAGGCTCGGCCTCAATCTCTTCATTTGCTTCTTCGGCATAGGGCATTTTTTGTTCTGCCGCTCTCAACTTGCCTATTTCTTCATCTTTCTCATTAAATGCATTCTCCATTTGCTCCTTTATCGACGTGACTTCACTCTCTTTGTCGGCAAGTTTTAGCTTGAGTAAGCTAATATCTTTGCTGAGAGTAGCAGAATTTTGTTTCAGCTGACGAATCTCTTCTCTAAGACGCTCAATGACCCCCTCATTATTACCGCCATTGGTCGCGCCCGCACTGCCGCTACGAAGATCGTTTTGTAAACGGTCGTACTTTTCCTTGAGATGGGAGAGTTGCTCACGAAGACCATCTATTTCAACCTGACGGGCTGCTTCATTTTCGAGCTTATCTTGTTGCAATAGTCCCAGCTGCACTAATAATTCTTCATTATCAAGATCAAGCTGTTCTCTTTCTTCTTGGATTGATGTCAACTCATCACGTAGATCCCCAACGTTTTCGTTGGCATTGAGCTCAGCTTCGAGTTTACTAATACGGGCGAGCAAAGCCTCCCGTTCTGCTACTGAGCTAGAAGCATCGGCAACTTGAGACGAAAGCTTTTTGACTTGATCTCGAAGAACTTGTGCTTCTTGTGCTAGTTCATCTCTTTCCTTCATCAGAGCGTCGTTCTCATCGGCTGCAAAAGAGTTTTCGAATAGATCACTTTCCATACGCTTATTTGTCGTCTTGAGATCTTGTAACTGACTCTCCAAGTCCAAAATGGTTTGCTGCGCCTCTGAGTTTGCCTTGTGAGAAGTCTCAAAAAGCTTCTTCTCCCGTTCTAACTCGGTAGTTTTGGCAACAAGAGCCTTGAAAGTACCATCTTTTTCATGCAGCAAGGCCTGGTTCCTCTCAATCAGCTCTTTGTTTTGGTTCTTGATAGATTCCATCTCTTCCTTAATCATATCAGCACTCGCATTGCATCTAGATACCTCCTGTTCAAACTGGCTGGTTTTAATATCAAGAGCCTCAACAGCATCAGTTTTCTCCCGAAGAATGGCCTCGTTCCTCTCAATCAGCTCTTTGTTTTGATTAATGATAGACTTCATCTCTTCCTTGATAATGTCAACACTCGTATTGTTTACCGACGCCTCCTTCTGATTCTCCTCGAGCGCTGATTTAACCGACTCCAAGGCTGAAGATAGTTGTACTTTCTCGTCTTCCAGCTTTGAAATAGTGTTGGTGGATCTAGCACACTCTGATTGATAGTATTCAAGCTTCTGTCTGCAATCATCACATTGAACAGTCAGATTCATAATTTCATTGGATGCATCATTGAGACGGTTTTCCATGCCTTGCATCGTAACATTGTGGTCTTTGAGTAAGTCAGCGATCTGCGCCTGTAACTTTGAAATTTGTTCGTTGGCTTGGCCAGAGCTTTCTCTGATTACCTTCTCATGATCTGTTTGAGTACAGTCTAAGGCAGCTTGGAGCTCGTCTGCTATGCTGGAAAAGGATTCGCATTCTTGGGACTTGTCTTCGAGTGACTTTTTCAATACTATAATCTCTTGTTGAAGTTGAGATGCTTCCGACAACTGTGTGTTCAAAGAGCTGATCTGTGTTTCGAAGCTTTCGATTACACGCATTTTTTCATCAAGGGCTAGTTGGAGATCTGATCTACTACTCTCAACAGCGTTCAAGGTGTTTTGTAAGTCAACCAACTTTCTGCTTTGCTCGTAATTTTCTTCTTTGAGAGCATCTTCCATGCCTCCCTCTGATCCATTCATTGTTTCTTTCAAACATTCCTCAGCATTATCCAACTTTGCTTGCAATGCTTGTAGAGCATTTATGTTATCATTGTGCTCGGCAACCTTGGCCTCGAGCTCATACTTCAACTTAGCAACCTCTGCAACCAACACCTCGACTTTGCCTGTGTCTCCGTCCATAGACTCTATTGTTGCTCTTAGCTCGTTGATTTGAGCATCAGACTCTTTCTGCATCACGCGGAGGCTTTCGTTCTCGTTCTTTTGCGTTGATAGCTCTGTATTTGTTTCCGATAGTTGAATCTCCAATTGATTTCTCTCGGCAGCGGACTCTCCGCACTCCGCAACCTTGGCTTCTAGCTCATACTTCAGCTTAGCAACCTCTGCAACCAACTCGTTCACTTGTTCAGTTGCCCCGTCCATAGACTCTATTGTTGCTCTGAGCTCATTGATTTCAGCATCAGTGTCTCTCTGCATCAAACGGAGGCTTTCGTTCTCGTCCCTTAGCCTTTTTAGTTCAGCCTTCAAGGCATTGGACTCTCCGCATTCAACGATTTTCTCTTCCAGCGCATACTTTAAGTTGGCAACTTCTGCAACAAGTTTGTTGACTTCACCCGTGTCACCGTCCATAGACTCTATTGTTGCTCTCAGCTCATTGATTTGAGCATCATACTCTCTCTGCATGCTATGAAGTGACTCATTTTCCTCTCTAAGTTTTGTTAGGTCGGCCTTTACATCTGTGAGCGTAGCCTCCAATTGATTTCTCTCGGCAGCGGACACTCCGCACTCCGCATCCTTCGATTCTAGCTCATACTTTAAGTTTGCAACCTCCGCAGCTAATCGGTTTACTTCTCCAGCATCACCATCCATAGATTCTATAGTTACTCTAAGCTCATCATTTTGTTCTCTCAATGTTGCCAGTTCTGTCTGTGCTTGTGTCAGGTCATGATCCACTCGATTTTTCTCATCGGTAGACTCTTTGCACTCAACGACCTTCGCCTCGAGTTCATACTTTAAGTTGGCATTCTCTGCAACTAAACGGGTCGCTTCACCAGCATCGCCATCCATCGATTCAATCAATGCCCTCAGTTCAATAATCTGGGCATCAGACTCTCTCTGTAAGTTGCGAAGCTCTTCATTTTCATCTCTCAATGATGTTAGTTGATCCTTTGCTGCTGACAGCTCATTCTCCAAGCGATCACAAGTTTGCTCATACTCCACTGCCTTGGTAGCATGGTTAGCGAATGTTTCGCTGACTTGAAGATTCAATTGCTTATTCTCTTCGGTTGCTGTATCGAGTTCTTTCTGCAATGATTCGACCTTGCCCCTCAAGCTGACATTCTTCTCTTGCAAACGAGCAACTTCGACAGCTTGGCTGGTTTTATCTGCAAAATTTTCACTAGATTGGCGATTCAATTGGAAGACCTCCTCGCTCTTACCACTCAAATCTTCTTGCAATTCATCGCATTCACGTTGCAGCATTTCATTCTCTGATTTGAGTTTCTTCGATTCATTCCGCTCTTCGGCTAGGCTTGACTGTAATGATTGCACTTCATCCTCCTTGCTCTTCAATTCATCTTGCAAAGAGGTAACTTTATTTTGGAGCTGATCCCTCTCGTTGCAAGCCGCGGTAAGCTCAGCCTCGAATAAATGAGATTCGCTTTGAGGTTGTTGCATTTCTTGCTGCAGGTGAGAAACCAAGGTCTTCAATTCAGCAACTTCATTGTTAGCAAATACTAGCTGAGAGCTCAACAAATTCTCCTTTTCTTCATGTTGCAAATTAGACTGCAATGTGGTACGATGCTTTGACTCCAACTTTGCTATTGTACGTTCGTAACTTTCCACAGTTCTTTGTAAAAGTATCCGCTTTGTTGCTTCGTTTAGCAGCAGCTGCTCGTAATTTACAAGAACAGTAGTGCCATCTGGTAACGTTTTAGTGCCGTAGCCATCGTTCTCTGGTGGCGTTCCATTTGTTGTGCCTCGACCATTGCTGTCCGGAAGAGGCATCACCAATTCAAGACATTCGCATTTTAACTCGCACTGCGTAATGGGCGCAATGTTTTCTTCAGAGCTAGACCTCGGCGAAGTATTTGTGGAAGGCATTTCGCTAATTGGCATGCCTACATTAGATGTAAGCTCAGTCGGCAGCACTGAGTCAGACTCGGTGGCAGTGTCTAACAACTCCTTGTCATGCTCCAAAGCAGCGGGATCAGAAACCTCATTGACACTTGCTGTCAACTTTTCAGAGTAAACTACTCCCCCCTGACCACCTTCCATAGCATTGATATACCAAGATTGTTGATGCGGGAGAGAAGACGAGCGCTCCTCTGCTACTGGTTCTGGAGATTTGTCTTTGTCAATTTCGTAGTTGTCGTCGACTACCATCTGCTTCATGTTGTTTTCATCAGAATCAAGCCTTTCGCCGTTGCTTCCTTCCGCTTCCTTCTCAAACATGCTATCATCGACATCAATATCATCATTCCAAGCATCCTCCTGCGCGATGATTTCATCCTCACCCTCTTTTACTACGTTCTGAACTTGTGGAGTATTGCTACTCTTATCACCATTCTCAACGTCATCATCCACGCGTCTTTGTTCATGTTGATTATCCTTATCATTTTGACTGAAGTCAAAGTCGTCATCATCATCCATTCCTAAATTATCATCATCATCCCACCCTCCTCCTTCATCTTCATCATCGTTGACATATTCTTCCTCATATTCCTCTTGAGGAAAAGTCGCAGCCTCAATGAAGCGTGATAATCCCTTCATTACAAATCCAGCTCCAAAGCCTGTTCTACCAGAGGTTTGTTGTTGTTGTTGATCTACCTCTTCTTCATCATCTAGTGAAGCTAGGAGTGCCGCACCAAAATTTTCAGCTGCCTTGCCCAATACCCCTCCTCCTCCAGTGTTGACAGCAGCAGTATTGTTGGCGTCAGTTTGTAAATTAGATGCTGCGCCATTGCCATCGTTCTCAATATTTGCTGAATTACGAGGCGGACTATTATTTAACTCGTCACTGTCCAGAAGCGAGTCATCCCATCCCTCAGTTGTGGAAGTATTAACAGCATTATCGTTAGCGTCTGTAGCTACAGCTGCTGACAAAGTAGGATCTTCGCCACCATCATCAATAATGGTATCAAATTCTTCGTCTTCCATGTCGAAAGAGTCGTCATTCCATCCGTTGCCGTCGCTAATGTGTATTTGCTCCTCTTCCTCTGCTGGAGGTTGTTGTTGTTGTTGTTGAGCTTCTGCTGAGCCCTCCTCAGCCGCAGTTGACGGTGCCGCTATCTCTTGCCGTGCAGCAAATTGAGACCACATGATGTTCAGCTTTGACTCGGTATTGTATCAATCTAAAGCGCATTGACATTGATTATTCATCAATGCTTCACTATCACAACAATGAATGAAAATGGGCCGAGTCCGGATCCGGATCGGGCCGGATTTCGGATTTCACCAGCCCCTCTATCTTTGCTCTCCTCCCTTCTTCTCCTTCTCATGAACATATTTAGTTCCACGTGTCGTGTGGAGCAAGCGGTGGGAGCGAGGTCGATGGTCGATGAGAGAGCACAAACTGTCCACTGAGCTGAGAGCTGAACTGTACTTTGGCCTGCATGCAACGTCGTCCAATACAATAGGTCGATAGAAGTGAGGGGAACAATGGCGGCCGATGAAGAGGAGAATCGCCATCAACATCCATTGATGTATCTTCATGCCAACGACAGTGTTCCAGCTCATGTCAAACGCGAGATGAAACCAAACCAATCCGATGCTGCTCCTGAAAATGAAGGAAAGATTATGAGTTCAAACAAATCATCATCTTCATCAAAAACGTCTTCTACCATTAGCATGAAATCATTCATCATTACAACCGTCCTGATTCTCGTACTGATATCACTACACTCCATGCTACAAACATTTGAAGTGATCGACAGTAAAATTGCCACATCCGCAATACTGCTCCATCACTGCCATTCCTTCCTAGTCACTTGTGCAAGCATTGCATCCAAGTTATTCTTTACATTCAGAGATATAATATTATTCTTAATTGCATCATCGTCATCTAGTAGGAGTAATAATTCAGAAACAATAGTCATGGAGCAGTTCCAATCTAGATTGCAAAAGGGTCAACAGCTATTAGCACAATACAAGGATGTCTCTGGATCGGAAATGGTTTGTAAGAGTGTTGCCAATGCAATAGTCATTGCAGCCAATGAGAGAAAACGAGGCAGTATTAACCGTGGTAATGATGGCAATGAGGATGAATCTCACGATGTTACTGAAGACACAACAACAGCAACAACACCTACAACTCTACCATTGTCGTACTCCTCCATCATCTCATTACAATTGACCCAACAGGAGAGCAATCTACTATCCAAATCCCTATCATGTGTGGCGGAAGCTAATCTCAATTTATTTCAACAGCATCCACGTCAATTAGAATATTTAGCAATTTCAAAGTCATATCTTGACAACGCGTTGATGATTGACCCGACTGATCCGTTGATACGTGCTAATGTTGGATTGACATGTCTCCTACTTGGTACGAAATCGTCGTCAGATAGTAATAATGATGCATTAGTGCAGTTTGTATTACAGTCAATTCAGCACCTGAATGTGGCAATTGGGATACTGAAAAGTAACAACGACCCCAGCGACGAAAGTAATGAAGCAGTATACATGGCTGCCTTGCACAATCTTGGTCTTGCCAATCTTGCGTTGGATGGGTTCCAAGATGGCAATGATCACTATTTGGAGTGGTTCAATGCATTACAAGCGTCAGGAGAGGAATCATCCTTGTTGCAATCAGAATTGTTGTTGGGAAATAAAGATGCATCGTTACTACAGAGTAACGAGGTTGACAATTTGATAATGGGGTTAACTTCCTTCGTCAATGAATTTTGCCCTAGTGTAGATGAAGGTGCCACGAAGGAGAAGGGGTCACGGCGTGAAAGTGAGATGTGTTTGATTGCACGGCATAATTTGGCAATTGCCAAGGGGGGTAGTGCTGATGAAGAGGACAAGATTGACGTGGCCTCGTTGATTCAACACGATGCACATCTTGACGTACAACCTATCCCAGATGCGGCAATAGAAAAAACGCTGCCTGAAGAACTCGAAATTATTCCGCACACAGATGAGTCTGGCGACGTTGACGACAACGTTGGAGATGAACTCGACTCTTCCAACACGATTGTCAATTATGACAACGCAGAAAATTTGAACTCAACCCATGTGGTTGATGTCCAGCAAGAGGAGGACCACGAGAAAATTCCAGACACGACCAACGACGTCGATGAAGTTGAAATTGACATACCAACGCCAAAAGTCAAAACGGAGATGCAAAATGCTCTCGCTGCACTCGAAAAGGCAGCTGAGTCCACCCAGCAAAGCCGATTATTACTCACTCTCGCCAAGGCTCGAGTTTCCGCAGGAGATCTATCTGGTGCCGTTGATGCAGCTCTGAAGGCAATCGGTGCTTCGAAATCGGTAGAAGAGACTGAGATTGCGACATCCTACCTCGAAACGTTAATGGATCGGATTGCAGATGAAGATAGTGGTGTGGTTCGCGCAGTTGCCGATGATTCGACGACGACACGCAATGCTGTGCAAATGGAGAGCGCTATAACAGAAGATCGAAGACACGCAACATTGATTGGCGAAGGAAATTTATCAACTACGGAGCTGCAATTGAAACTTGAACTGGAAAGACTCAAATACAAAGTCCTTGAACAAGAGTTGATGCTTGCTCAGCAGCATGTTTGGAACCATCCACGACATGAATTTAATGCAGAGAACGTAAAGGCCTTAGGCTACAAGCAAAGTGTAAATCATGTGCATGCTGAAGTTAGACCGCCTCCAGCTTATAAAGAAGATATTGAATCTCGCAATGGTGCTGCTCGAGGCAATGAGCACAAACAAGGAGCGGATCTAGAAGAGAGCGACGGCACCACTCTGATGCGAAAAATCACCTCAGCAGCGGAAGTAGAAAACGACAGCGTCCCTGCCAGCATAACAGAAAACACAGAAGATGTCGATACTTCAGATATGAATGATGCGAGTGGAAGAAATGCTACTGATGATGAGAACCAACCGCACGAGGAAGAACAAAAGCCAGAGGCCGATGTGAAGGTGATGAAGACATATGGAAACGACCCCGATGTTATCGACTTTGATGAAGAAACTGCAGTTGTGATGGGAGGAGAAGAGGTTGTTTATGAAGAAACTACTGTTGTGATGGGAGAAGAAAAGATTGTCGATGAAGAGGTTCCTGACGCAGCTGAATTTGAAGAAGAAACTCTTGCCGTCGAGGAAGAGGAAACGATCGAACTACCAAGCTTGTTCAGTCCCATTCATAGCCCTCCCGCTGAACTTACGGCACATGCAAAAAGCTACATGAAAATGGCAGATGCATATTTAGACAAGGGGCAGTATTTCATGGCATCAAAGCAATTTCTGAAGGTGATCAAGAAAGCTCCTGATCATCTCCCTGCTCATCTCGGCTATGCCACAGCACTCGAACGTGATGGGAAGAGTAAACAGATCAGTGCCGCAGCAATCGCTTATGGTAACGCCACACGAGTTGCAATTGTGCAAGGCGAACCAGTAGATCCTCTTGTCAGGGCTGGCGGTGGAGGGATTGCGGAGAATATACTGAGAAGAGCAGTGAAAATAGCGAAGGCAGCACCCTCTCAAAGATTAGAGACATTACGGATACTGAGCACACATGCTCATACTGCTGCTCTTGCATCTGATATATACTATGAGATTGGCTTGGAAATTTCATCAAGTAATATATCAAGTGCCAAAGAAGCTTTCACAATTGCCAATGAGTTTATCGCGACACGTAATGACGAAGAGACACGCTTTCACATTGGAAGTTTAATCGAATTGGGCAAATTAGCGTTAGAGGGCGAGGACGATGCGAACAAAGCAGTCGAATACTTGAATAAAGCAAAGGATGCACATATGGATGATGCTGATCATGTGAAGCTACTGCTCCTTGTTGGGCGTGCACACATGGCACTTGGAGAGATCGAAGTTGCAATTACTGAACTAACTAGAGCGCTTTCCCTACCAGAATCACCAGACACCCAAAACGCTCATTATCAGCTAGCCATTGCATTATCAAAGAATAATGCTGACAAGCATGAAGTCGACCTTCATTTCGAAAAGGCTCTGGATTTGGGGATGGATCCAACAACTGAGGCAATTGAAGCCCTTGGGGAAAGAAATATGTCGGTGATGAGGGCATTGAATCGACAATACTACAAACAATTTCACAACCAAGCCGATAGTGGTCGATCGGAGGGTGGTATTCTGAGTGGCGGGGGTGTGGGTTCTCAATCTTCTTCAATATTCGCTTCACAGCAAGCGAGTGAAGACGACTCTGCTCAACAATCAGATCCTCTTTCTCTCTTAGAGCAGGGCGCATCTGCCTATGATGCCAACAATGTGATGGGCGGAGCAGTAGAAGCTGAATCAAATCTCTCCAACTTATCAAATAGACAAGCTAAGTAAACATAGATTTTCCAGCTGACTTCTATTGTTGTGTATATCAAATGTAATAGTATGTTAATCTCTTTGCATGGCACTTTCTTTTTTCTAATTAATGAACACGTCAAGTTGTAGTGATTCCTGAATGGAGCACAATTGAAACCCCAGATGTAACTATTACTTTTCAACTTTTTTCATCAGCTCATCTTTCTCCCCCTCCACTTGTTCAATCTGGTCTTTTAATCGTTTGATGGAATCTAGAGTCTCCTCAAGGATCAGTCTTTTCTCTTCCACCTCCCCACTCTCCTTTGCCACATCACTTCTTAAACCATCTCTTTGACTGATTAACTGCCTTGCCTCTATCCTTTTTTTGTCAGTCCTTGCCCTCGTTTGATGCAATTCATGCTTTAGACGGACGTATTCGTCTGGAGTAGATATAGCAGTAGAAGCAGAAGAGCCCACGGTAGACATAATCAATTAGAGTTTGCTTATTTTGGAGGATGATGTTGTATCAACAAGTATTTGGAGGTGTTAATCAAAAGCTTCGTAAATTTCCGACCACAGTAACGCTGATTCTCTAGAGAAGACGTGTGGGGATGTATGCTGGTAGGTAGGAGTAGATGGTAACATGTAACATATCTCAGTTACAGTTTGTAACACTGACGTAACAACTCCATCGAAAATCGAAACTTCGACTTCACCTTCACCACTCCTTCCCACCTTCACCTCCATGCCGTGATGATGCCGTGATCAAACTTCAGTATTGATCACATACTAAGGCTCTGCAAGCAAAGAATATCACACTACTTGTTAATTTTTTATCGATTAGTAGACGTAAGTTATACTTTTCCCTACTTCTGATATAATGATTAAGGCATCATCATTAGTGTTTTTCCTTGCTATCATTATTTTTTCGAGCGATAGCAGTGCATTTGTCAATAGGAGGAATCTCATCATCACAGTCTCTGCCATGTCCTCCGGTCCCGAGCCCAAACCGACGACGATGCTGGAAAGCAAAGAAGAGAAGGAAGTATTACAGCTGCCCGAGGCATCCAATGACCCTTCAATTCCAAGTATTAAGCTTGGTGACAGCATCAAATTCGAAGATATGGGTCCAGTTATTATCAATGCAGATGGGAGCACAAGGCAGATTGCGAATTGGGATAAGATGACAGAAGCTGAACAACAAGTTGCTTGGAGGAGGATTTCAAAGAGAAATGAAGAGCGTAGGAAGGTGTTATTGGAGCAGCAGCAGCAAGAACAAATGAACGAGGGAAAGAATGAGTAAAACAAATACACACTGCGGTGCTGTCAGCGATAGAAAGTCGCTTGTGAAATACAAAACCTCAATATTTTAGATTTACCTAACGGCGAATCCTCACTTGCATACACGAACAGAAACAACTCTCAGTTATCATCATCAATCCATCCAAGACTCCTCTCCACAGCTTTGTTCCAACCCTTCCAGCATCTAGCTCTTTCTTCCTTAGCCATATTCGGATGCCACGTAATATCTGACTTCCACATCTTGCTTAGTTCTTCGAGGCTACCCCACACCCCCACTGCTAATCCTGCTGCAAAACCAGCGCCCATAGCGGTGGTTTCCAAATACTCTGGTCTGACTACTGGAGTGTCCAAGATATCTGCTTGGAATTGCATCATGAACTTGTTTGCTGTGGCGCCTCCGTCAACGCGCAACTCTTTCAAGTTTATGTTTGAATCACGTGTCATTGCCTCGAATACTTCTCTTGCTTGGTATGCAGATGATTCCAACGCTGCCCGAACAATATGTGCTTTGGCATGCGATGCTGTTAAACCAACCATGCATCCTCGTGCATCCGGACGCCAGTGAGGTGCAAACAAACCACTGAAGGCTGGGACGAGGTACATGTTTTCATTCGAAGCGACGGACAATGCCAATGCCTCCGTTTCTGCCGCAGAATTGATTAGGTCCACACGATCACGTAGCCAGTTGATGGTAGATCCACTAAACGCAACCGCCCCTTCCAATGCGTACATTGGTGGCGATGGATCGGACTCTTCTGAACCAATTCGTTTCCCAATTTGGTATGCAACAGTTGTTAACAATCCCTGAGTCGAGATCATTGGTTTGACTCCTGAATTCATGAGTAGAAACAAGCCGGTGCCGTAGGTGCATTTTGCCATACCTGGGAGAACGCAATTATTCCCAAACAATGCCGCCTGTTGATCACCTAACATTGACCCAACTGTGACATTCTTGAATGCAATACTGCCTTTATCAGAGCAAGGAATGCCATGAATCGTCCCAATTGTGCAATCTGCAGATGGTACAATCTTGGGCAGTGCAGATAGAGGCACAGACACGATACCTTCATTGTTACTCCAACAATTACTTCCTTTGCAAACAGAATGTACCAAACTCTCATCCCAGCTCATTGTCTCTAAGTTCATAAAAAGCCATCTGCTTGCATTAGATACATCTGTCTTGAACTCTCCTCCGATATGAGCCAATCTTTCATTATTCTCCATCTCGGTAACGCTCCTCCTATATCCAGTCAACATATACAAAATCCAAGTATCCATTGTACCAAAGCGTACATGGTCACGCTCTTCAGGTGAATTGAGATCGCGTTGCAATTCAGGGATGTTATCAATTAGCCATCGCAACTTTGTTGCGGCAAAGTAGCTTGCAACGGGCAAACCGGTTTTGGATCTTAAAACATCTTGTGGATTTATGTTGGGTTGCTTGTTTTCTTTCATGATCATATCCGCAGTTTCAGCTGTACGAGTATCGTCCCAGACTATAGCATTATAGTAGACCCTACCAGTGCGATCATTCCATGCGACTGTTGTCTCTCTTTGATTGGTGATACCCACTGCCTTGACAATAGAGGCATTGGATAGATCTAAACCATGCTTGGCCAATTCTTCGACAGTTTTGACCATGCACATAGCCACGGAGTCCCAGATTGCAAATGGATTGTGTTCGTGCCAGCCTGCACATGATGCTCCTTCATTACCATTGTAAGGGCTACTGCTAGGAAAACATTGTTCATATTCAACCTGTGCTGTCGAGAGGATCTTCCCAGCAGATGTGATAAGTAGGAATCTAGAGCTGCTGGTGCCATTATCAATAGATCCTACCAAAGACGACGCTTCGGGATCAGATAAGATGGAGGCAAGGATGAAATCATTGATTGCAACTTTACACTCGTACTTGACGTTTGATGTAGCCATCGAGCGATGCTAGATAGATTGATACAACAACGCAACGTATGGATATTCCAATATATCGTTAATTAAACGTTTCAGAGGTAGGAGGACTGCAAACACCTACCTATGCCTATGTATTCTTTTATATCACAACATCGTGTCCAAAAGCCAAAAGCAAGCTAAAATAGGTACGCAAGTGAAAATAAACAGCGATAGTATCTTTAGCGATCCTTCCCGCCATAACCCCCTCGCTCACCATCGCATCATAGTACAACGCGCTGCCACTGTTGCCACTGCCACCTGCCACCCACAATTCTTCCACACCTATTCATTCTACAGCAGCACCAACTATGTACAGATTAGCAGCAATTTTTTTAGTTTTGGCCTTCTATTTTGGGCTCCACAATCTCTGTACAGCATTTCAGCAGATAGGAGTTCCATCACTGCCACGATGCAGTAATATACACAACAATCGTCATCCTCGATGTGTCTTTCCTCATTCCGCTGTATTACCACACAATAGTGATGTGCCACCTCATAAAAGCGAACATGCCAATTGTCTGAGCACCGGCAGTGAATGTAAAGATAAACTATCCTCACTCTCATCACGGAGAGATATGCTCAGAAGATCACTCATTGGCTCTACACTAATTGCAACTACTTCAATGTACAACGCAGATAATAATAATAGAGCCAATGCACTCGACAAAAGTAGCACGATAGGGAAAATGCCCAATTTTTTCATGTCTTCCGAAGATGATAAGGAAGTTAAGGGTATGCCTGTCCCTAGTAAGAAGCTTGGTGGTTTGAGTAATAAGATTCGCGCTGTATCCAAGGTGATGGATGAACTCCAAAGGGATCTTATGCAAGAACGATGGGACCTGGTAGAGGAATATCCAAACCAACTGCGATCATATGTTCCAGTGTTCACGGCCTACACTGATTCGGCGTTTCCCACGGATATACCTACTGATAAAGGACTGCGCGTTGCGTTACGGTATGAGGTTGGACGCTTCTTTGCATCTCTTGAACGATTTCGACAGGCTACCAATCGCAAAGCAATAGACGAGGCGTATATTGCCTATTCAGATATGTCCCTACACTTTGATCGTTACTTACGAGTGGGAGGACTTTACACATTTTATGATGACAATGTTTCCTTGGAGCCATATTATGCAGGTAATGAGAACAGTCTCGTCTATGCTGATCCAAAAAAGGATCCTGCACTCGTACGAGATTTGATTGTGTTGATACAAGGACCGGAGAAGGGGAAGACAGGAATTGTTATTGGTCTGTACATGGACGGAAGTGATGCTTGTGCTGTTAAGTTGGATCGAGTTAAGGGTATAAGAGAGATTAGAGTTGTGCCGCGATCATGGGCAGCAAAGCGTTTGGGGGAACAAGATCCCGACGACGTGTTTTTACTTCCGCGCAGCGCATAGATGACTTTTCTGCTACGGATTGTCAGAGGCGCAAAGAGCTGGCACCTGTACGAGAGGTAAACCTTTTAACATTTACCTTGACACTGCGTTGATGATAGTTTTCACTAAATTAACAGTTTAAGAACACGTATTTAGTGTTCAAGTACTCTTTGATGCCCAGAGCACTTCCCTCCTTCCCAAGTCCGCTCTCTTTGACTCCACCAAAAGGCGCAGAAGCACTAGAGATGATACCTTCATTCACGCCAACCAAACCACACTCCAAGGCGGTCGACACCCGAAAGATCCGGCTCACATCACTAGTGCAAATGTAAGACGCTAAGCCTACAGGTGAAGCATTCGCCATTGCTACTGCCTCATCTTCTGTGTCGAACGTGTGGACTGACACGACAGGCCCAAAGGTTTCAGTACACCAAATAAGTGACTTTGTATCCACGTTAGTAAGAATTGTTGGCTCGAAGTAATTAGGACCCAAATTTGACAGAGGACTACCTCCAACTACACACGTTGCACCTTCGCTAATTGCTGCTTCGACCTTCTTTGAAAGATTCTTCACTGGCACGTTGGAGATCACTGGTCCCATTGTCACACCATCTTCCAATCCGTGACCGATTTTGAGTTGTCCTACTTTCTCAACAAGCTTGGCAACAAACTCTTCCTCGACTGATTTATGTACTAGAAAACGATCAGAGCAAACACATGTTTGCCCTGCATTGCGAAACTTGGACGACATAGCTGCACTTACTGCCACATCGAGATCAGCATCATCAAATACAATGAATGACGCATTGCCACCGAGTTCAAGA
Organism: Skeletonema menzelii; assembly: GCA_036940005.1. Lineage (NCBI taxonomy): Eukaryota > Bacillariophyta > Thalassiosirophyceae > Thalassiosirales > Thalassiosiraceae > Skeletonema > Skeletonema menzelii. The sequence continues at coordinate 37,438 of JALLBH010000024.1, forward strand.
GACAAGCGTTTCACTGTATCACTACTTTGCTTCATCAATAGCTTGCCTACAGGCGTGCTTCCCGTAAAAGAAATCTTCTTTATGATGCTATTTCCACACATTTCATCGCCAACTTCTCTTGTCAATTCTCGATCTGCAGTTACCAATTCAAAGACTCCTTCAGGCACCCCTGCTCGCTTTGCTAGTGTTTCTAAAGCTATTGCTGTTAATGGAGTCAACTCACTTGGTTTCAAAACGCAAGTGCACCCAACTGCGAGTGCTGGTGCGACCTTCCGTGTGATCATTGCAATCGGAAAGTTCCATGGAGTGATGAGACCTGCGAAATTGTTATTAGAGATCTATAGACATTACCAAAAAGAGCAAGACAAGTGCCACATCTCATATGAACTCACCACAAACGCCTACAGCTTCGTGAATTGCCATAACTTTACCTCTCGGCGCTCCATCTGGCTTTGCAAATGGACTCGGAGAGATGAAACCGCCACCAGCAGAGTTGGTCCGTATAGCTTCCCCGGAATAAAAATCCAGAAAGCTGGCAGCATAGTTGACTTCGCCTCGTGACTCAGCGAGAGGCTTTCCAGACTCAAATGTCATAATTTTTGCAATATCTTCAGCCGACTCTTTGATAAGTGAACTCCATTTAGAGAGGACACCAGAGCGGTGCGCTGCTGTTGTCTTATCCCTCCAATCTGGAAGTGCCATATGAGCTCTATGGATGGCATCCTTGGTGTCCTCTCGACCCATTCTTCGAACATGTGCAATCACCGCAGTCCCATCTGTAAATTGTGATGCAGATGCACCTGGATCAACAACGTCAAACGTTTGAGATGGTGGAGAATCACAAGTAATTAATGAAGGGTCATTCAGGATGGAAGTAAGCCGAGAACTAGCCGTCGAGAATGCAGCCGCGTTGCTGAAGCTTGCTACCATGAGTGTTGTAGTTGCTGAAAATCTAGAGTATCGAGCTGATGACGAGAGCATCATTATAGGGTACTGTATCCAGAGCACAGGAACTGAACAAAGGAACGTACGTGTCAAAGCACAACATAAATATTATCGAGAGCAAAAAATAAGCAAAAGATATTTTCATTTTCATACGATACATATCTGTTTTAGAAGACTACTATGACAGTTCTCATTATCAAATTCGATGACACATCAAACAGGGTTCTTTTTCCATCGATGGCCAAAAAAGTCCACGGCAGGCACTTCAGATGCACCATGATGAAGATGAAGCCTCCGCTACAGATCCGCTCTAAAAGAAAGACAACAACAACGAAACATCGCAAAGAGAGCACCACCCCTAAGAACACATCATGACAATGAAAACGTCGACAAGCCCACAAATGAAGCATCGACGAAACAGTAGAATGGCAAAGACGCAACGTAAGACGAAGAAGAAGATGAAAAGCATTGAAACCAAAGACGACGGCGATAGAGACGAATATAGACGACAGCAACAAGAACACCGGGAAGGAGATATCAATAGCAACCTAGAGAACAATAACAAAGCCGCAACAAGTGAATCGCTGAACAACCTTGGTGCAAATCAGGCAGATGCTATCGAGATGAGAATGCCATCCACTTCCATTCAACAGCAGCAGCAACGTACACCAGAAGAAGAATTTGAGTTTCCCGTGATGAATAGAGCTGATCCTTTTGGTTATATACCTACTCCTCATGAACATGATGTGTAAGTACATTGCTTGTTACAGTGAATGCTTCTTGAGCCCTTTCTTTGGCAGTATTTATTATAGTTCCTCGAAACATTACTAACCTACACCAATGACTTCTTCCTTCTCAATGTATGTTGTATATGTGCAGCCTCTGCGGACGAGGAGGATCTATCAACTCACATCCTGGTAATATTACTTTTCGAGAGTGGGTATACAAGCGCAAAACTCAATACAACTTGGCAAATTCCAAGCGGGACAAGACTGCCGTGGTCAATGATGTATTGAGTCTAGTCCGAGGATTGAATCCCCCTGGAAGGTTTCTGCAAAAGCATAATAGTGGTTGGATTGAGATTGATGATGCGAAGGCAATGGCTAAGATAAGCCAAGCCTTGCGAGAGGGCGCACCTGCAATGCGGGCTGCATATGGAAAGAAGGCTGCCAAACGGCGATCCGACTCAACTCGCTCTCCAAGTCCTCCGAGAAGAGAAAGCAAGAGGAGAGCGAAGAAACGCAACTTTGACGAATACGTTCCATCAGAGACAATACCTGATAGTAGCAATGTTTTGCCGTCCAATGTGGTAATATCATCGGCACCTTTGACTCCTCCGCCGTCGCTTGACGGAAATGAAGATTATCACCATGACGACGATTTGATGAGGAGTGATCATGTCTACAATTATTTCGATCATACAAGAGGATTGAATGATCTGTTCCTTGAACAATCCTACGGAGCATCGGCTACCACAGGCAGAGAATCGCAGCCACAGACTAGTTACTACAATGCATCATTCATCTCACCGAGCTATTCTCATCCTCCATTGATTCCTTTTAGAGATTATAGTGCATCCCTATCAGAAGTGGCAAACGCAATACCTCCATCTCGAACAGAGGAGCAGCTACCTAGAGCTAATAATGTCACTCCAAACTTGACGTCACTTCCTCCACCGCCCATTTCACCTGGGGGATGGGATCCTCTTTCATTTTTACCATCGACACCGAAACATTCTCGTACCGCTGTCGAGGTTATGAATGGCCAGTCTTTCTTTCCTTTGACTCCGATTCATACTGCAGGCACTGCTACTGCTCCTACAAATTCAGATGATACAAATAATTTGCAAGGTCAAGCGTTCTCGCAACAACAGAAGCAGACAGTACTGCGACAACATTCTCTTGACGCATCTCTTGGGAGTTTCAGCAACCCATTCGAGAATGACTCATACCACTTTCGGCAGCATATTCAACCAGGTTTGCCTACACCAAATGTCGGGCCGCCTCAGCGAGGTTTCTCATTCGGCATGATTGGTGGTATGCCAAAAGCAAAGGAAGTCAATACTTCTTTGAGACACGACACAAGCAGCTATTCTTCGAATAAGAGCTCGAGTCAGGATGAGAGAAAACGTCCATCACTCTGATGACTTCCTATTATAAATTGTTTTAATAACACACATCTAGAAGACAAGCATTACCAAGTCCTGTTAGGAAAACCGGACTCACAGTTCTATTCCATTTGTTTGTTGCTTTAGGCAGACTTTGCTTTAGGAGGCAGACTTTGCGGTGCGGCTGGATGCATCAATCTGGGAGAAATCATCAATTTCATCTTCATAACTATTCACCTCTTCACGGAAAGCTTTGCTAGTTAGCCTCATGCTTGGACGATTTTGAATTTTTGGCGACCAAGCTTTGCTCATCCAATCTCCCACCCTCTTTCCCCACTTGGGTTCAATCTTAGGTCGACCGCCCTTTTCTACAACAAGGCTATTGTGCATTGTAATCGAATAGCCGCTGAAGGGAACCTGCATGGCAAAGATTTGCCATGCCATCATAGACAGAGAGTACACATCCACGGTTTCGTTGTAAGGCAATTCTTTCGCAACCTCAGGCGCCATGTACCGGAGAGATCCAGTCTTCCCTGACATTTGATAAGTGTCATTTGCTAGTGCCTTACCTGTAGGATATTCTCGGGCAAGGCCAAAGTCGAAGATCTTTACGTCTCCGCGCACATCGAATCCAACATTATCGGGTTTCTGCAGGTAGGGAGCAATAAAAATAGTCAAATATTGAAAACCAAATATATTAGAAGCACTCATATTTAACAGGTGACAAAAAACAACTAATTTGGAGACTCACCAAGTCACGGTAGATGATTCTGTGTACAAGATATCCCAGATGCAAGAACAAATAAGAATAAGTTAGGTCTGCAAATGAACAGCATATCAAATTAATTTGGAAGAGAATCACACTCACTTATTGCTGTGAAGATACTCCAACGCAGTGGCGAGGTCATAGACACAGAGAAGTCTTTCAATCCAAACCTTGTTCTTCTTCTTTCCTTTCATATCCAACAATTTCCCCCCCACACCCGAGAACTTGGCAGAAGCCTTCTTCCACTTGGAAATCCTTATCGTCAACGTATCATACAATCGATCAAGAACGAGAAAGAATCCACTATCGAATAAGTTTCCGGCTGCAAATGCTCTCATCTTAATAATGTTGGTGTGACGAATGACGGAGAGGAAACGGCATTCAGTGGCCAAATCAATGATCCCCCCAACAAATCTCTCAGGGTCATTCAAACACTCATCACTGAGCGTTTTGATGGCATAGCGGGCATGTTTTCCCTTACGAAGGCACCTGCGGGAGAGGAATTGCCGATCTTGGACCAACCCGTGGCTATCGTACCTCAGCTCGCCGAACTCATCTTCTTCTTCGTCGAGATCCTGCGTTTTCTCCGTGACCGAGTCGAGAACTGAATTTGGTTCCAGATTCAATGCAGTAATTTCACTTACAGTACAAAATCCACCACGACCAAGCACTTTACCGAGTTGAAGCTCTGATCATAAATATTAGGAGGTAAGTAACGGTGGGTAAGCGAAAGCTGCTAGGGGATAATAAATTCTTATGAAATGCATAATATGACATTAATAGACACGATATACACTCACCTTTCGAATAGAATCGGGGTAAGGCGTTCTCGGCCTCTTCATCAAAAATGGTCGACCCTTTGCTCTTCTCTTCCACAACCTCCTTCGCACGCTTCAGGAGAGCCTTCTCGGTGTAGCGGCCGATCATTCGGTCGCCCATCTGTCTATTATTTGTTTGAATTGGAAATCGCCCACCAAACAGTGTTGTTGGTAAGATAATGATGTGACATGAGAGGTGAAGAGCAAAAGTTGTGGATCCTTTTACCTTCCAACCAGCAGCTTTACGTACTTACAGGCTGTTACCCGAGCGATGCCTACCTTCTCTCTCCGAAAGTTCAGGGAAGATAGCCCTTTTTATAAAGTGGGTACAGGTGGGGGCCCCCGCCTTATCGAGGTCTCTATTTTGGCCCGATATCGGCTCATTTGAGATCGATACCCCGTGTGGGCGTGGTGAGAGCCCTTGACTAGGTACAATTAGCCGCCCCCACTTTCAGCTGGGGGGTCTAGAGAGCGGGGATCCCCCGATTGCCCTCTATCCGAAGGCCTAAGAGCGCGGCGCGAGCGCGGCTTCGCCTTTCTCGCGCTATGTAGGTATGTACACGCACTGGGCGCTAAAATTTGGGCGTCACGAGAAACACAGACTTGTGGCCTTGCAGGTAGGTACTTACATAGGTAGCTTGTATGTTGTGTTAACAGTGTTCATTCACTGTGCTTGGTTGGCTTTGGTTGGCTACTTAGCTGGCCCATCTCCCGTATTCTACTGTCGCTGGAGGCAGGAGAGTCGGGCCACCAAAGCAAGACTTTGTAGAAGCTGCATTTAGTTTCAAGCTTTTGCTTTTGACCGCCAACAACAAGAATATAACATATATATTTTAATTCTCTCAGCTCAGCATCACAGCAAACCAACTTAGAGCAGGATCTTTCAGTTACAACAGAATGTTTCGACCATCATCAATTGCAACACTCTCCAGCAAAGGGCGGACTATAGTTCGAGATCCTAGGAAGCAAAAGATAATTCGTTCTGCACTCGTTGCAAAACAAGAAGAAAGAGCTAGCAATGAAGTCCAACTTCATCAGCAGCCAAAACCACCATCTTTGCCATTTGAACCGTCTACGCAAAATCAACAGTCGCTTGGTCTTGGTTCATATATGCTTGCGGGAGTTGGTGTCGCCGTAGGGGTGACTTTGGTGGGTGCAATCCTTGGTTAATTTGAATGATGGAAGATGATGGAGATGGGTAAAAAAAGAGAACATCTATATAATAATAGATATGCACAAAAGAGTGTATATATTGTACATTATATTAGATATGCACAAATGAATAATGCAAAACAGGAGGAGGAGGGTGTGTCCTGGGAAGCATAGCATAGAGCGGCTATATGTTTAGGGGTCATTACTGCACAGAAGGTACATGGGAAATGTTGCCTAAACTCGCTTACTAGTGAGCTTAACCTTTTAGCAATTCTTGTATAGAATCTATTCGACGCTCCTTTCTCATTCGGCGATCTTCACGTGCATCATTTCCTTTGACAATGATTTCATTCCAAATATCGTTCCTTGGGAGTTTTCCACAATTCAATCCCATTATTTTGTCATTCTCTGAATACGCGAGCCATCTCAAGTCATGTGGAGTCAAGTTGCTAACTGCACGAAAGGGTGCTTCGATGGTATTTTCGTTATCACAGTTATTTGAAATGTATCTTGCATTTGATGATAGATAGTCGGAAGCATCGTGATCTAGAAATCCTTTTCCATCCCAAGGTGATGATGATGATGTGTCTATTGATGTGTCATCACCATCCATGGCACTGCTTTGTCCACTAGTACTCAAGCCAACACTACGCGAAGACGATTTTATTTTGGAAAGGATGACCCCGCCAGGGGGTGTTTCATCGAGCAGAGTAGCAAACAATCTCCAATATGATTCCTCACGAATTTCTTTACTACGTGTAGTAGGACGTTTCCCCCTCCGTTTATTGCTACTGCTCGTTCTTCTCCGTGAAGGTTGCTGCCGATTGCCGTATGATTTTTCACCGCAGTAAAACTCGAGTGCAAACTCTGAGTCTGATAATATAAGCACTTTGCTCCTTAATGATAATGGTACAGTCTTCATGGCATGTTTGACTCCAAAAGCGATTGCGGCCACCTCAGATGATTGTCTGTTTGGTATAGTTCTCCTCGATATTGCTTGTATTAAATCTTCCTTGTAATCATGACCACCGGATGATGTTGTTGATGATGATTGCTGTAATGACTTTGTGTCGTCTAATGTTGCTGCCAAAGATGATGATTCATCGGATATTGAAGTCAGTTGCTGCCGACGCAACAGTTCCACACCATGGCGTATCCTCAACACAGAAGCCACTCCGTCATGTTTCGACCCTCCGCCTCTTCCACTGGCATCGCATGTAATAACTAATAAACCACTGCCATCATTAGCGGTTCTATTTTGTATCAGCTCCGCGGCTTCGCGCGAGGAGCATCGAATTGGAGCTTTTGTATGAACTGTGTTCAGTGCCGCGATGTAAAAGAAAAAAATGGTAAACGCGATGAGTTGCAACAATAGTGACGACGTTGAGCGTTGTTGCGAGCGATGCATAATTCTGATATTGAATAGAGAGTTTGTATTAATGCTGCCTGCATATCATGTCTAATGTGCGTGCACGGCTGTTGTACATACACTCTGTAAGAAGCAATAAAAGTAGGAATCACTCGTTCTTCCCGCCACGTTGGACGTTCAAGAAGGCGAACAACGAACAAGCAGTCGGTGCTCTCACTCGCTCCAACTCCACCAAAAACACCACGATGGACTACCATTCCAGAGGCTCCAAAAGACGCTGGTCGATCGATGGCGATGATACAGCCGCTACCTCCGCCACCACATCTCGTCGGCGGCGAGACGCAGCAAAATCATCATCGTCATCGCAGCATCAGCAGAGGACATTTCGCAAGAATGATCTTTCGGAAAAGACAACGGCCAATATTGACGGTGGTGATTATGGCTACCTCTCTTCCGATGACGAGCATAATAATAATGCTACTGGGGGTAAAAAGAAGGAGAGGACAGCAAGGAAGGAGCAGCGAATGGGCGTGCGCTCATTTCCTCGTGCCTCCACCGCAGCTGACGATGAAAGCAAGAGGCGCAGCTCTAATAGTGCGATTGACAATATCGATTTGGAGATGAGAGCACTTCCAAATCCTACCGGTTGGATCCAACTTGCATCGAAGAGGGGCGAGTCAACACCACCTTCTCCCCCCACTGCGGATGATGAGGCCGAGTGTGCCATGTCCAAGTCAAGCGGCTTCACCTTGGCATCGGCACCGACGAAGAACACGACGAACAATCCGTATGCACGAATCAGCAAAACGCCCTCCCGTAACACAATGAATACACCAGCATCCACTGCAAGAACATTTCGATCCACTAACGCCAAAACTCCTCGTTCTACCAATCATCTTGTACTCGCTATATCTGAAAATCTTGCAAGAGAGACGTGCGTAGCATCATTGGATGCTAGCAGACCAACATTCCTACACGTTACTAAGCAGGGGAATGGACAAACTTATGCTGAAACATTGACGTTGCTACGGATGCTCAATCCAGATGAGGTGTTGCTGAATGAGGGGAGGAAGAATTCGCAACTAGCTACCAAGATTATGCAGCTCTTTGGGGAGGAGTCGACGACGGATGGAATGCACGCATTGGTAGTCAATACTAGTAAGAAGTCGAGGTCGAGAGCAAACAATCGTCGTTCCTCCAATGCTGCTCATAAGAGGGGAAATAAAGCACATGGTGCTGATGATAACATGACTGCGTCTCATCTGTCAAGTAGTGAATGCGAAACGAACACGGTTGTCAAGTTCGTGCCTCGATCCTACTTTGATCAAACCAAGGGAGCCGAGCTGCTACGAAAGTTGGCACGTGAAGATACTTTCACTCTTGTGGAGGAATACATTCTCCTGTCATCGTCGTATGCTGTGCTGCAGTATGCCCAGCTTTGCCTTGGGGCGACCTTCACACGGAGGAGTTTGGCGATGGATATCAATACAGGTGGGAATCACCGTATGAATATCGATCGAACAACGATGGCAAATCTTGAATTATTGGTGAATGCCAAGACAGGACGCACGGCCAGCTCTTTAGTGGGCACAATTGATTGTACTAAAACATCTGTGGGAGGGAGGCTTCTTAGGACCAATCTGATGGCCCCACCAACGCGACTTGATACTATCCAAGCTCGTCTTGATCTAGTCGATTCGCTCCTAGAGGATGAAGAGTTCTTCTACGTTGTCATGGAACACCTCGAGGATCTACCCGACGTGGATAAGATGTTGTCTTACGTAGCCTTGACTCCAAAGAAGCGATGGAATGGCAATGGAAATGGAAACGGTGCTCTATTTGGTATTACTGAAAGGCAGACTGTCACGGCTAGGATTGCAAGCAAGGGCATATCGGCCTTGGTGTGTATCAAAAGTACCTTGAGCGTGATTCCCTCATTTGCTCATAGCTTGGAAGTCCAGCTCAAGGAATTAGATGAAAGAGAAGGCAGACGAGGCCAAGGAGTAAACATGAACAACCGGCATGAGAGGAGAAGCAGAAGTGAAGGCCAAGACGATGAATCCACGACAGTCGTTGAGAGTGAAACGTCTCGCAATGAAAGTGAGGAAGTGAATTCATTTGGGAATTCTGAAGACAACGACGCGTGTATGACTCAGGACAGCAGCCTACAAATTGGTCTAGGAACCGCGTCAAGTAGTTGTCCTTCATTTCCTCCCAACCAAACTCGTCACCAGCTTCTTCGAGCTGTTCTACTTGCTATGAAGCAGCCAGCGCTTTCTCGGGTGCTCACTGCAGTAACGAACATATTCACTGAAAGCACCAGCTACAGTAAGAATAGTCACGCTATGAGACATCAAGAGTGTTTTGCCTTGAAGCCAAATACAGATGGGATGATGGATGTCCTTCGAAAAGCCTTCTTGGCCAATGTGGATGATATCTATCGACTTGCGGATGAATACAGTGAAACATATGATATCAACGTACAAGTGAAAGAAACTGCAAGTAGGGGATACTACTTGTCAGTTTCTGCAGACCTTGTGCATAATTTGCCTCAGATCTTCATTCAGCCCGTGAAAAGTGGCAGATTTATTCATTGTACAACCGAGGAGGTACGTATTAGTATCCACATAAGATCTTTCTTTTTCAGATGGATCGCTCGTATCTTCGTCTTACACACTGAATTCTGTATTTTCTCCACAGGTTTATAGTTTGAACAGTAGAGCACAAGAGAACGTCCAGGATCTTTTGCTAATGACTCATAGCCGTATCCAAGAAGTCCTGCAAGTAGCTCGGGACAATTATGATTCTCTCGCCTCCCTCTCCGATGCTATAGCTTTGTTGGATATGTGTCATTGCTTCGCAGATAACGTTGCAAGTAGTCGAATGCCATGGTGTAGACCTCTACTCTCAGACAGCAACAGCGATTCACAGCAAGACGAGAACACTTGTGGAAGTGGAGCTATAGCTATAAGGAATGGCAGATACGCGATCGATGTCACCTCGAGCGGAGCAAACACGAGGGAAGGAGATTTCGTCCCGAATGACTGCTATTCTTCGGCATTGCAGAATTTTACCGTAATTACTGGCATCAACGGGTCAGGCAAGACTACCTATTTGAAACAGATTGCTCTAATTGTCATACTTGCCCACTGCGGAAGCTATGTACCTGCCGAAGAAGCACTCTTGCCCATTCGTGATTTGCTCATGACTCGAATTGGTACAGCTGATGATCAAGAGCATAACATATCTACCTTTTTACTGGAGATGAAAGAGACCGCATTCATTTGTAATTCGACTACTGAAAAGTCATTGTTCCTCATCGACGAGCTTGGGCGAGCCACAAGTAATGAAGATGGGGTTGCAATCGCGTGGTCTGTGTCGGAGTATCTGCTTACGAAACGATCCATGACATTCTTCGTAACGCACTATCCTCAAATTGCGAAGCTTGCGCAAATCTACCCAAATGTCCAGAATCAACATTTGGGCTCTCATATTGCTCCAGCTTCTCGAGGCAATGAGTCCAATATTAGCTACACTCACAAAATCAAGCCTGGTCCATGTAAAGTCGGAAGTGACTATGGAGTTGAAATGGCAGCTACATGTGGCTGGCCAAGCGATGTGATTCAAAACGCGAGGAGAATTCGCCAGCTAGTTCAAGATAAGATACCGGGTGCGGATATTTGTGATGATGATGGTAACGGCAGTGGAAGATTTGCAGAAAACCATCGGAAGGCGCACAATGTGCTTTGTGACTTGGCGAAACAGCTTCTTGCAATGAAGGATGGTGAAGGAAGGCTAAGTAAGGACGCGAAGAAGCATTACCTACAGGTAAGTAAGACAAGCCTTTGCTCGCCAGTGTTTTATGATGTGATAAATCCTTACTTTTTATCGCATCTTTTCTAGGGGCTTCGGGACAGACACGTGCCGACAAACGACGTCGATTTGATTAGAAGCATTCGGACAATACTTCTGAATGACGAAGGAGATGTTCCCATGGTTCAACTGCAGCGTAACAACCCAGTAGTGATGACAAACAGCAATAAATCTTCATCTTCAAGTGAAGATGCAGTTGCAAGAGACGGTCTTACGTGCAACTTTGGGGTTGGTGATTCTTCAAGTAGTGACGACGATTCGAGCGTAGATGATCCTCCCACGACAAGCAATGCTGCAGGCCCGTTGACGAAAAATGAGTTCGACGAGGATGTCGGGAATACCCCGAATGATGCTACTACTTTCTTCGAAGAACAAGCTGCGGTTTCAATCAGCCGTCGGCGAAGTCGAAGTGACTCTGAATCGTCTTCTTCCTCATCCAGTTCATCATCTTCCTCATCGTCATCTAGCAGCGACGAGAGCTCGAACTCATCGTCTTCGTCATCTTAGGTAATCCTATTTTATATGTTACATCTCAAAATTAGTCAACAGAAGCTTCACAGTTAGTTGTCTTCTTCCCCTTCGCTTTGGGAAACTTTTCCGTCTCGTGCGTCGAGTGAAAATGCTAGCCTCGATGAAAGCACCTCGATCGTTCTCCTCATTTGATCCTGTGCTTTCACCATTTCGTCAAGTTGATGATGTAGTTCTTCTAAACGTTGCGCTGCTGTAGATTGAGATGATGGGGTAGCTTGTACAACTGGCTTGTCAGTCTTTGAAATCAACGACTCGCTATCATAGCCATAGAGACCAGCTTTCTTCTCATTCCCCAATACGTGTACCGCGTCACATATGACGGCAATTATCAAGTTCACAACCACAAACCCAGTGATTACAATAAAAATGAGGAATGGGGCCCATGCCCAGGGATAAACTTCTTGCACTTGGCTCAAAATATCCGCCCATTCATCCTATTTACGGAAGATGCGCAATGTGTACAAAATGAATGTGCGATGTGCGGTGAGCCACAAGCACAAAATTAGAAAACCTCAACAAACCAAACGCCAGGCATGGCACTTACCAGTGTCATCATTTGGAAGAGAGTAAAGAGTGAATAAAATAATGACTCGAAGTATGGTTGTGACAAATTTTCCGGATACATATTCTTGAAAAGTGTTGTCATCATAACGCTAAATATGTAGAAAATCAACATAAGAAGCATTGCGATTGCTGTCATCTTGGGAATAACACTAAACAATGCCATCACCAAATTTCTCATCACTTCTATCCTTGTTATCAGCCGCAGCGCTCTGAAAATCCTAAAAGCTCGTATAACCTGTGTCCCCTCCAACGCCCAACTCATGATTACAATTAGTAGATCAAAGACAAGAAATCCATCCTTGAAGAGGTACCATCCGTGGTATAATAGCTGCAAACCAGATTCAATCGTGAAAATTATGAGGAAGATTTGATCCACAAGGTCGAATGTATAGCTCATACCCGGGTTGTCTTTCACAAATGGGAATGTTGCGATGCCCATCATGATTGAATTGATAATGATCAACAACAATATTGAGTTCTGCACACGGATGTCGTTGACTTTTTCCCCCACGTATTTTCGGGCGTTGTTAAGAGAGTGGAACCAAGGGGGGAGTTTTAAAGAAGAACTTTGACTAGTGGCATCGCCGTTTTCATTAAAGCTCTCCTGCCCCTGGGTCGGTGTATTATTCATGTCAATGCCTTCACCTTCGTTTGATTCGTTCAGCTCTGCGCCTATGCCGCTACTATGAAAAGAGTTATTAAGATCGTGATCAACGCGTTTAGGGGTCGACAGGCGGCCCTTACGAGATTGCCATGATGCATCTATATCACCTTCAGTTTTACCATGGAGCGAGGACAGTGAAGCACCAAGCCGATGATCTGAGTGAGAGTTCGAGTTCGAGCTCGAGTTAAAATTGCTCCCCCCTGTCGACCTGGTATTTTTTTTTGTCGTTTTCCTCTGTCGGGCCGAGGCTGCAGCTGAGGCACCACCCATGGTTGTTTTAAGGTGAGGCGATTGATAATAATACTACTCTCTCTTGTTACCTATGACGTGATGCAGATCCTCTCATGGTAAAATTTTACCCACAAGCACCGTTAGATATGTACTGTGCGTGCGAGAAAAATGTAGGTATGGTACTTTTAGGTTCGAAGGCCGCCGCCCTCAGCTCCATGACGGCCACGTCGGTTCAACCTCGCAGATTTGACGTCAACGCTCTCGTCTCCGTTCGTCCCTTCTGGAAATGAATTGATGAAATCACCGCACAGACGACAGCACACCACGTTCTTAGCCAGTCAAAAAACCGGAAAAGACGCTCTATCTATGAAAACCGTCCGCCTGAACCGTCGAGGAAGTGGTCTGTCTTGCAGTCATTTCCTTCTCTCTTCCCTTGAGGCTCCCAAGTCCCAAGAAGGATTCTGTCTTCTGTCCAGTTGGGTGATAACATAACGTCGTTTAAACTTAACATTGGCTCAGGTGGATGTCTGCAAAAAACAACAACAATGAATTATATATTTTATGTGATCTTCATTTGATATACTACTATCATCATCATCATTGCATCACCTCGTTCCCACTGCTTGGATTTTTTGTCTGCTGACTGTTAACCACAATCGATAAGTATTGTATTGTTCGATTCATTCTTTCCTGGGATGCAACAACATCGTCTAACATGCGATGCATATCATTGATCCTTTGTTCGATTTTACTCTCTTCTGAAGGCGCTTGATCAATTGTATCAACCTTGATTTCCCACTCTCCAGCTTCCTCTTCGCTCAGCCCAAATAACATCGCTCTCTCCGCTTTACGCAAAATTTGTAGAGCATCACAAATTACAGCAATGATGAGATTTACAACCACAAATGCCGACATGACGATAAATATTATGAAGAGAATCCACGCCCAGTATTCCTGCTCTCCAATTTCGTAGGCAATCCCAGACCATTCGTCCTGCAAGTAGTATACGGAGAGTAAAAAGTGAGATGATCATTGAAATAGTTTCATCCTGTAGTCAGGGTGGACAAAATAAGTAGCATCAAAGGGACTCACCATACACATGATCTGAAACAACGAAAACACGGTCAAATCCATCCGTCCAAAGTAATTCGCAGTTGTGTATCCCTCTTCAAAGAAGTTCTTAAACAACTGGGTATACATGACGCTAAAGATATACAATAACAACAACAGAAGGACAGTAATCGCCGCAATAGCTGGGATGACACTGAATAAGGCCACTACAACGTTCCGAAGCATTTGTACCTTGGTTAGAAATCGGAATGCTCGAAAGATACGGAATACCTGCAGAGACTTGACTTCTGTCGCTATCCATGAGATTGTCACGATCAATAAATCGAAAACTAGCCATCCATCCCGCACGAATCGTTTCCCCTCGTAAAATAAGTTCATAGCCGACTCGATCGTAAACACGATAAGTATTACTAAGTCTACCTTGTCAAAAGTACTCATTAGCTGAGCATTTTGTTTGATAGAAGGAAATGTAGCCACCCCATAGAGGATACTGTTCAGGGCAATGAGGATGAGTATGAATATATCAACTCGTTCATCATGCATTATTTTCCCAACTCTTTTTCTATATGGATTGATGTCTCTGAGATCGTAACTGCGATCGTCCCCACTTTTGTCGTCCTGGCAGGTTGTGTTGTTTGTACCAGCATTAGTATTATTATTATTTGTCATCTGGCGATAGCGACTACTTGCGTCATTTACAATAAAAGTGTCTGATCTAAATGTATGTGATGACCCCAGCGGCTCACTAAGGGGAGAGCTGAGCTGCGATGCAATTGGCATGGTTTGATTGACTTTTCTGTAGCCGCACACTTTCTTTTTGCTTTCAGAATTAATCAACCGTCCACAATTGCACGCCCCGAACCGTCGCTATGAAATATTTTGTTTTGCAGCCGGGCAGACACAATAGTTGCGTTGCTTCTTCCCTACAACTACCACAAGAAAATAATCCTAATTATTGGTTTGAGAAGAGATATCCTTCCCAACTGACAGTGTGCTTACTACTTAATTAAGTAGGTAAAATACAACATATGACTTCCTTTTGCCTTTTGAAAGTTTCCAGCGCCGGCAATCGAGCGAAGCAGGAGCGAAGCTCGAGAGTCGAGAGCGGAGACCCACGCCCAAGGAGAAAGGGAGTGGCGATAGAGATTGGTTCCACGAAACGAGAGCGGAACTGTTCACTTGAACTTACAGGTAGCAACCGATGAAGCAATGCACGCAACGCAACGCCTACTTACTTATTTACCTACTTATTATGGATGTTGTTATAAATAATTATTATGTTGACAGTAATCGACAACTTCACTTGTAATGCCAGCTGATAAGAGAAGCCTCTAAAAGTCGGTAATATTATATAGGTGTATGGATAAGAGGTATTTGGGGTAACCAAGAAAGAAACAAAACCAAAAGAAAATAAACGATGCCAATCTTCAGTGACCACAAAGCACCGACGCCGGAAGAGAGCACCGGCGAAATGGATGCCACCATCCATGCCTCCAACAGCAACAGCAACAACTTCAACTCTAGCATTACCAACAATCCCATCTTCAGAAAACTTAACAACCTGCGAATCGTATGCGGCGACATTGTCAACGATCATCATGTCCAGCTGGGCATCATTGTACTCATCATCATCAACGCGATTATGATGGGCGTCGCTACCTTTGACTTTGTCAGTGAAAATCCCAAGGTGGATAGTGCGTTCGAAAAGACTGATTTGGCGTTTCTGATTATTTTCACCATTGAACTGGGCATGCAATTGATATATCATGGATGGACTCTGTTTAAAGATGGATGGCTCGTCTTCGATTTCATTATCGTCGTTTTGTCATGGTCCTTCGCTTCGCTGCAAATCATCCGTGCGTTCCGTATCTTTCGGGCATTAAGGATTATAACAAGGATAGAGACTATGAGGAATTTGGTTGCGGCGTTGTTTGATATCATGCCACGATTAGGGGCCATTACAGCGTTACTGCTGTTGATCTTTTACATCTTTGCGGTATTATTCACTCAACTTTTTGGGGAGCTTGAGTTGTCGGCTCCATACTTTTCGAGTTTGGATAATTCGCTACTGACTCTATTTGTCATGATGACGATGGAGTGGGCAGATGTGGCACGTGAATGTATGGACCAGATATGGTGGGCTTGGGCACCGTTCATTGCGTTCATTATGATTACTGGATTTATTGTTTTCAATCTCATTATCGCCGTTGTTTGCGATGCGGTGGCTGTTATAGAAAACAAGGATGATTTGGAACCGGATCTGTTTTCAGGAATGCTAGATAATGGGAGTAAGGATGAGGGGGGAGAAGGTTACGGTGAAGCAGGGCCTCAGGATCAACTCGAGGGAACTATAGTTGGATCAGACGAAGCTCTAGTTGATGATTTGGCTCAGCGAATATCATTTGTTTTGGATAGTCAGAAAGAAATGCTGGCTACGCTGGAGTTATTGACGAGGGATACATTAGTGCCATCGTTACCTGCGGAAGAATAAGCAATTTTACGTGTCGATAAAAGCATTTGAATAGTGGGATTGGGGAATATATAAGCGTTTTCCAGAGGAGGGATAAAAATAATATTGTGTAAAAGATACGAGTAAATCAAGGAATGCAATCATGATTAGAGACTTAAATCTTTAAATTATAGCAGGCCCATATCCCATGAAGTTGCTTGAACGCATACTTACAAATAATACAAAATGCACAGCAATAACAATTATCCTGAGCAAATAAAATCCTTCCTTAAGCAATCTTCTCCTTCTTCTTAGCATCCTTCGTTATTGATTGAACGACCAAAGGAGAACCCAAAATTACAATTGGTTCCACCGTCCACATGAAGTCTCCTACTGCATTGCCCAACCAGTCGGCGTCGGCGTTAGGAAGATGAAGCAATACTGATCTAATGAAGCTGGGCTGAGCTTCCTCGTTTTGAAAGTAATAAACAAGGATGCAAGCGGCATATCCATAGAAGGCAAAGAAATTAAGAACAAGGTAAACGTACTCTCTCAACCCCTCGAAACGAGAGACTTCAGATTTGACGAGAAGACTTTCGACTACTTGCGGATCTACACTCTTTGCAAGTTTAGCAAGCTTGGTTGCCACAGCTTCTTCTGCCTTTGTTAACATCTTACCATCAACTGCGACATCACTCGATGCGTCTCCACTAGTCCAGAACAGAGGTGATGTGTCATCGTCATCATCTGCTGAAAGCCAACCAAACTCTTCCACAGTGAGACCATCAACTTCTGAGAATCCCTTCGATATCGATAGGTTGGCTGCAAATTTCTTCATATCGTTTGATTTACGCATGGCACCCCTAGCATCTTTCACCATGTAGTACAGAAGCACAAGAAGTGCGATCTCTGCAACAGTTAGCGCATGGATAAGGGCTGCAACACCACCAATCCAATCAGTCGAAGTAATATGGTAAGAATTAGCAGCTAACCAAAAGAACGAAATACCAATTGCAAATACGTTCACTCCCACTAGGAATGAGCGTATTGCTGCATCACTCTCCAGGAGGAGACTTTCAGTTACAATACGACGAGCCACAACTTCATTCTTATCTTTCTTGGCGTCATTCCTTTCAACTTGCAAACTAACTAGGCGGCTGATGAGGTGTAACTTCTTTATGGAACTGGCAATCATTTTAGCTCCAGCGATTGACACAGTCACCAACGCATAGATTTGAGTGATAGAGATTAGAATCTCAAGGGGAGTGGTCTGATCCATTGGAGATGGAAAGTCATAATATCGAGCAGTTACATTGGGGTCGTAGAGAAAGGTGCTGCCTAAGACATTGAAGTTTTTTGCAGTGCAGAGGGCATTGCGAACGAATTGCACAATGGCATCCATGATAAAACATATAGGGCGGGGCTGGGGTAGTTGCCGTTTTAAGTATTATGGTATGTACAGGAGTTGGCATGCATGCCTTGTCCGTTGTCGTTGCTTTGTGCGGTTGGCGGCGAGGCTCCTTCTCCCGTCGTCTTCCCTTTTCTCCACAATGAATTGATGGCAAGCTTTATTATCTACTGCAAGCTACTGCAAGCTACAAGAAGGGCAAAGCAACTCACTCAACGATGGTGAGTCATTCCACCAGCCGGCCACGAGCCAACGCAACACTGCACAATTCCTTATCAAACCTGCTGACCAACAACAATACTCTTTTGCAGCATATCCTACGGTAACATACCCTCCTTTCTAATGGACAATAGAGCTCAGATGAGGATCAGTCGCTGCAAGAAAACGATGTTCTTTGCTATGGCATCTATTAAAACATGTGGAGCTTTCGTGCTGCAGAAGAGAGTTTATCACCCAAGTACTTCTTCGTTGCGTGCCCTCTCTTTTTCATCTTCTTCTTTGGGGGCGAGTAACCAGCACTCAGCAACAAAAACGATACCGATGCAACCGTTGGTAATCTGTGGGCCATCTGGCGTAGGAAAGGGAACCATCATCTCTCGGTTCATGGAGGACAACAAAAGCAGTGACTCCTCGTCACTTCCCAAGTTCGTGTTTAGCGTTTCTCATACTACGCGGCAACCACGCGTCGGTGAGGTTGATGGAGTGCACTATCATTTCTGCAATAAAGAGTTTATGCAGGATAAAATTGATGAAGGAGGTTTCTTTATTGAACATGCACATGTCCATGGCAACATGTATGGGACATCGTTTCAGTCAATATTTGATGCTTCATCTTCCGATGAGAATAAGCAATGTCTGCTTGACATCGATGTGGAAGGGGTCAGATCGATCAAAGCCTACCAAGATGCCCAACTGCAACAATTGAAACACTCTTGTTCGTCACAAGTAACAACACAACCTCTTCCTGAACTTCAAGCCAAATTTATATTTATCGCACCTCCGTCTATAGAATCTCTGCGTGAAAGGCTACTGGGTCGGGGTAGTGAAACAGCAGAATCTCTGCAGAGGCGATTTAAGAATGCAAAGGCTGAGATTGACTATGGTACCACGCCAGGTAACTTTGATGCCATCGTAATCAATGATGACTTGGAGAGAGCGTGTCAAGAGTTTGGTGAAACTGTGAGGAAAATATATTCTTCTTAGGAGATATGTAGATGTACTATTACTTGTGGATGTGAAAAACTCATATTCATTTAGCAGGGAAATATCTTTCGTTACATATATTTTAAGCTCGATGTCCCTTCAACTCTACATACAATAATCTTCTATCAACAGATAAGGCGCACTCTTAAACCAATTGCTGCCTGGTCTTAGACTTGGATCTACTCTTCGATGACTTGGACTTGGTGTTAGAGCTCTTGGCATTGGAACTCTTTGTATTGGAGCTCTTTCTAGTTTGACTCTTGCTCCGCGACGGGCGTTCGCGACTTTTTGAGCGGCCACCCTTTGCCCTACTGGCACTCTTCGATCTGGCTCTTTTGGGCTTTTCTTCGCCATCCAGCATGGCTTTTTCAAGGTCGCGAGTTAATTTTGATTTCTTTCTAATCTTCTTCTTCTTTTTCTTCTTTCCGTTTCGTTTCTTCGTTGCATCACGGATGAAAAAGTCGATGTAGCTTTCCCCTGGCCTCCTCCTCTTCCTTGCACGTGCCAAGAAAATTGAGACAGACAATGTTGCCGACATGAAAACAAGCATGAACAGTGAAAATTGTCCAACAGTACCGAGAGAATCCCACACAACAGCGGTTGCTCGGGGTCTCATTTTTTTTCGCATGCATCTATCGAGGTGAAAATTCCTTGGTTCGTCACAGCCACCTTCCCAAGTTGGGGCTGGTGAAATTGTAGGTGCCATCGACGCTCCACCATATTCGACCCAGGACCCTCCTAAATCAGGTTTGAACACATAAAACAGATCGTATCGGTTAAGGAAGAGGCCGAGACATCCACCACCTGGACAAAAGTTATCTGTTCCGACTGCTACACCACTTGGATATAGGGATCTCCAGTAGTCAATGTAGCTGTTGCACTTAGCAAGATAGGCAGCGGCATCATCTTCACTGTTGAATCGTGGAGCGTAGGCAATCGTCATTTGGGGACAAAAGCCCCCTTGGTTACTGTTCTCGTTGCCACATCCATATTTAGCACGGTCGCCGGCAGCGTGCATGGCGCAGTTAGTATACACGCCCTTGCTGTTATAAGGGGTATCGTAGTTCCATGAAATGCCCAGTTCCTTGCAAAGACTGTCGTACAGGTATCCAATAGCAGAATTAGCGTCCGCTTCGAATTGCAACTTGATGTGACCATCGTCATCGATAAATACAAAGGCTGGTTTGACGTATAATGTACCGAATTGTATTTTCTTTACGACCGCAATAAGATCTGACAGCGAAATGCCTCCCTGCAGGGAAAACAAGAAGTAGAATATATGGTTGGAAGGTAAAACGCTGGAAGGACAATTTGAAGAAAGATCAGATATACTCACCTTATCAGGATTTGTCGTGCCCGTGTAAAAGAGGGGAATGTGAGCCGTATCTTTGTCAACAATAGATCCGACTCCATTACCAATTACTTCTCCAATGAGCCAACCATGATTCGTTCCGAACGCCGTGACGTATGTATAATTGGTGTCCATTAACACAGAGAAATCGAACTGCTCCTGAAAGGTACTTGTATCGATTAAGCTACTTCCGGACCTGCGTGACAAAGGAATTCCAAGAAAAGTTTCTCCTTCTTGTCCACAGTTTGGAGGCAAATCCCAACCATCAGTCATATCGTGCATCGCCATTTTCGCATTCCATGAATAAGGATTATGTTCCCATTCGGCGCCATTATCATGGGATCCAGCATAATCGAAACCAATCTCTGTAGTGCTTTGGTAGTAGCTGCTAGAATAACCTTTTGAGTACAGCGTAGAGTATGATGCTTCATCATCACTCAAGTCTCTACCAGGGCGAAATGCTTTGGTGATATTGGCGCGGTCGAAAAAGAAGTACAAGTTACCATAACCGACGTATTGCTTGTTACCCCTACTTCCTGCTGGAAAGGATGCATACCCACTTGAGCCGATAATGACTCCCTTCGGATACATAGCTTGCCACACGGCAATCTCCAAATTAACAGCATAATAGTATCCCGCCGAGTGATCTGAGCTCTTGAACTTGACACCACGTGCCATAGAAACGTGAGGATCGGTATCTTTGTCATCCATGCACGAACCTGCACTGACAGCTGACATGGCATTGAACAAATTATCCAAAAATGTTTCATAGTCGCCATAATTGTTGTTGTCGGTGTAAGTTTCAACCACGCTGACACCCAGAGTGACATCACCCGATGGAGTTCCGTCGCCATCGCCTGAGCCGCCCCCGCCGCCACCTTTAACCTTTTCAGGGAAGATATAAATAGGAGCGAAGTAGACCGATTCCATGGCGGCATAAACTTGGTCGATGGAAGTTCCCCTAGAGTAAGATGAATTAGGTAGAATCAGGCAATAAATGTTAGATATAAAACGATATAAACAAGTCACTGACGAAGGACACTTGTTGGTCGCCGGCTTCTTACCCTTTCTCAACATCCATACTACCAACACGTAGAAGTTCTGTATGAGACGAGTCAATGTACGGCATCTTTCCAGAATAATCAAAACTCTTGTACCCCCCACCTACCAGCCAACCATCCTCGTCCATACTCATTACCCATTGGTAATTTCTATCAATGATATTCTCCATTGGGAACTGATCACAGAGCTGATAACTGTACGCGTTTCCTGATGCCACATTGACGGAGAAGGATATGCCAATAAAGGACAATCCGTCTTGCGTGCAAGATTCGTCTCCAGAATCGTGAGAGGGTGTTTCACCCGACTCACAATCTTCATTGTACAGTGCACACATTTCATCGGCACTGTATGCACTGTTTGTTGAGCAGCAACCTGAAAGTTGGCCTAGGTTGCGGTGAACCTGGTTATTGAAAGAGTCGTTAATTTGCTCGTTAATGTCCAGCTCGTTCCTTTTTCGTAACGTGCTGCTCCCAGTGGTAACTGAGTTCTTCTTGAGCTTTCTCGTCGATGTCGGCTCTTGTTTAATCTCGTTCAAATAGTCCGGATTGCTCACTCCCATTCTATACGCCGCCCCTTCAATGGGGAGGTTATTCTTGTCGCGGCGGGATGCCCCATTGGTCCGTGCGTGAATGACACGAGAGCGATCAGCCAGACGGGCTTGGACGCCGGTTTGGAACATCGGTACACCGATGAGGATGAGTACGGCTGACGCTAATGATGATATCATTGGTCGGGATGTGGTTTGTTTGTTTGCGCATCTGCGGCGTTGCTTGGCAACCATTTTGCAATAAGGGACGTTCTGTGTCAAATTTATACTGCTCCTCTCTCTATTGCTAATAATTACAACACTGACAATACTCCTACTAATGAAAATGCTTCTCCTTCTTGCATTACAGGGAATACTTTTGGCATGGCAACGGAACGGCGCCGGAAGGAGTTGTCTCTCGCCAAAGATGTGGGAGGCTTTGTTGTTTCCGTGACCAGCGAAATCGCCGCCAACTGCCATCCCACCAAGCAAGATGTTCCTAAAAGTTCAAGATTGACAGTGTGTGTGAAATGGAAGTGCTCTGTCAGCTGTCTCAACTCTCAAAAAGGTCAACGCGTACCTACATAAGAGTATTTACCTATGTAGGAGTACCTACCACCTACCTACGACGCACAACTATGTAACTAACGCGCAAGAACAAAAAAGCAAGCGCCCACAGCATGGTAGACTTATGGTAGCCAGAAGCGCCGCTAAAGAAGAAGAAGAAGTGATTGAGAGGGGAGAGGAGAGCACATGAGCACCCATGATGACGAAGCACACCCTAAGACGCCTTCCCCTTCTTACGGAAATCAACATCTTCATCTTTACGCTCACATTTGCCATTCTACATGTGATCCTCCAGCCGACGGGTCTCGAACCTATCGTGGCCTCTTTATGTGTTGGAAACCTATTCGGCCTTTTTCTTCCATACCTATCAACAATCTGTGCGTTTGTGCACATCTTTATTAAGCCATGTTTGGAATATTGTCTCTACATTGGGGCGTATGAATCCATTGTACTCAAGTACAGGTATGCGTGGATCATCTTTGTACTGTTGTTCAACATAGCCGTGGCTTTGACAGATACATCCCAACGGGCCGTGGAGGGTGCAGACTATCGATATAATCGAAGACGATTTTTAGACAATGCTGCTGCAAAGTTTTGGAATTCATTTGAGGACTATCTTGCAACAACGGTAGTACCATGGACAGAGAATGCATCATTAGATCCAAAACGACAATACATATTTGCATGCCATCCGCATGGAATTCATTGCACTCCTTTGGGCCAATTCCATTGCAAAGGCACGCCTTTCGACAAGCGATTTCCTGGGATATGTGATAATAAGCTCAGTGGGATAGCTGCATCGATAGTATTCAAACTTCCAGGAGTACGAGAATTCTTTCTTTCATTAAATTACATTGATGCCTCTCGGCAAGTCGTTGAGAACGCGTTGGATGCAAACAGATCATTGTTCATCTGCACCGGGTCTGGAGAAGAATCACTACTTACAAAGCGGGGAGAAGATATCCTCGTCCTCTCACGAAGAAGAGGTTTTGTTCGAATGGCTCTAATGTATGGCTGCGATATTGTTCCCATATTCGGCGTGGGAAACTCCGATTTGTTTGCCACCTACTCGTGGGGAATGGGAGTTCGGATGTGGATGCAGAAGAAGTTGCACATCAGTATACCCTTTTTTCACGGTAGGTATCTTTCTCCCCTTCCATACAAGGTCCCGATAAAAATATTAGTCGGGGAGCCGTTGAGGGTGCCTGCACCCAAAGTTCGTGGAGAGAGACCAGATGACGCATTGGTTGATTCCTACCTAAACAAGTACATAGAAAGAGTGAAGGATATGCACAAGCAGCACACTACCAATAGGAAGTTGACAATACGATAATCTAGAATATGAAGCTTGGGTTTCGTTGCCAGAAAAAAATTTAAACTCGCGAGATAGAATGAAGCTCTAAAATTCGCCAGACAATGCGAACGACACCTCATGACACGCGATGACAATAACAAACCAGCTAGAATCGTTTGTGGCAAGAGGGCGGCATCCTCGAAATGTGAAAGATCAACGTGAAATTTCATTCGGATTTGCCGAGCTTTCAACAAATGCGGATCTTCACGAACGGTTGGTCAACAAGGGAGGCGTAGAAACACTTGCCAATCTGCTTGGCATTTCTCAGGACTCTGAATCGCAGCAATTTGCGGCTTTGGCAATTGCGAACACTGCATCGACGAATTCGCTGTGCAAAAAAATCGTCAATCTCGATGTTCTGGAGAGCCTTGTTGCTTACGTTGGCAATGAAGCCGGTGACCCTGTAGGAAGGCAATACTGTGCCATGGCTCTTGGTAACCTTTTGGCTGATCCAGATAATCACGAATCAATCGTTGAAATGAGATGCATTCCGGCGCTCATCACACTGCTTCAAAATTGTAGCGATGGGAGAGAAAAGGAGTCCGGGACCTACGCGGCGTTTGCAATCTCAAACATTGCGACTAATTGTTCGTATCATGAACGAATTGTTGGTGAAGGAGCAATTGAGCTGTTGGTTGCTTTGGCGTGCTGCGATGACGAAGAAGCTCGGCGTCATGCTTTGCTCTCGTTGAGGGGACTGTGTGGGACTAAATGCATTAGACAAAAGATGTTGCAAAAGGGCATTCTCGATCCTCTTATTCTGCTTTCGAGGTCATATGATAAGAACATTGTCAAAGAGGTGTCAATCATTTTCAATTGTCTCTCCACAGAAGACGAGAACAAAGAAGAAATTTCCTACCGTGCCTTGTCAACTTTAATCAGTCTTCTCATGTCTGGAGACGATTATGTGGAGCGTCATTCCTGTTCTGCGATTGCGAATCTGATGGAGTGTTCGGACATTCATTTGCGGTTCATTGAAGAGCGTGGTTTGCCACCACTTGTCTCCTTATGCTCTTCTGTGGACGAGGGTTGCCGACAAGAAGTGATGAGGGCACTCTCCAACTTGTCCTTCAACCTTGATATGGTTGAGGCTATGGTGAAAGAGAATGCTTTACAACCATTGGTGAAGGCTATCGCAGATGATCAATGCCGGTTTGCAGCTCTGACGATCGCAAACATTGCAACACATTCTTCGGCGATTATGCCAATAGCCCAAGCAGGGGCAATTCGTCCCCTCGTCTCCTTAATGTCAATGTCTGACAACGATGTAGAGTCGAGGCGTTTTGGTGCTCTAGCTTTGACAAATATCACGACATGTGAAGCCTTCCATTCTCTTGTAATCGAAACTGGTGCTCCGGAGGCATTGTTTCTGTTATCGAACTCATCTGATGTCGAGTCTAAGCAGTATGTTGCCAAAACGTTGGCCAATTTGAGTTGCAACGTGGCAAATCACGAGCTGATAGTGGATAAGGGCGGGCTTCAGCCCCTCATCTCTCTTGCGAATGATCCGTGGCCAGACATCCACCAGCATGCAGTGGCAGCTATGTGGGGGCTCAGTTCAGTCAGTAGGAAGTTGAGAAGAAAAATTGTTGATGAAGGCGGGCTTGGGCCGTTGTGTCGCCTACTTACATCGTCAGTGAAGGACCTACAACTCTCGCACGATATCATATCGTGCCTCTGCAACCTATCTTGTGAGAGCGAAATTAAGTTTGAGGTGACAAGAAGCGGCGCTGTCTCAACACTCTTATCCTGCATGGAAAGCGATGAACGTACTATTGTCTGCTGTGCATGCGAATGCTTGGCAAATTTAGCCGAAATGACAGAAAATCAAGGCTTCCTGGCAAAAAGCGGGGTCATCACACCGTGTTCTAGCGTAATGCGCTCTCGGGACAACATGATTCTGCGGGAGAGTGGTCGCTTGTCAGCCAACACTTGCAGTGATCCGCTGGCTGCAGATATTATCATCAACGATGGAGTTCACTTTTTACTGATGTCCTTTCTATTGTCGAAAGACTCTGCTTGCCAGAAGATCGGGGCTATTGGCATTGGCAATTTGTCCACAAATGACTGCCATCGAGAGGCATTGATGAAAGCTGGCGTTCTAGAGCCGCTAATCTCTTTGACGCGCTCTGAAAAGACCCACATCGACACGAGGAGATTTTCAATGCTTGCACTAGCCAACCTCACCGCAAATTTTGCTACCCACGATGACTTTGTATTGCAAGGAGCCATTTCCATGCTGGTATCTTTTTCAAACTCAGATGATGTCTATCTGAAGCATTATGCTGCTTTCGCTTTGGCTGAGTTGTCACGAAATGCCAAGATGTCTGAAATACTTGCTGATGAGAATGCACTTGAGCCGGTGCTTTTCCTTGTCGGTAGTAAAAATTTTGCTGTTGAGCAGCAACTGTTACCTGCTATCAGGACTCTTTCGTTTCTAGATAGCAACAAAGTGACAATATGTGCAAGTGATTCGTTGAGGGTCATCCTAGGATTTATCGGTGGTTGCAATAGTACTGCTGATGATTTGCGGCTTGCGTGTTGTGCGATTGCCAATTTGGTTGAAATAGAGAGCAATATGGAATTAGCCGTTTCCTTGGGATGCATTCCATTATTGGTCGTTACTCTAGAATCCGATGATGATGAAGTTCAGAGTGAGTCTGCACGTGCGTTGGGAAATCTCGCTAGCAATATTGACTTTTGTGATATCCTCCTGGAGCATGGCTTGGCGCAGCTCCTAGTAACTTGTTATAGCGGTATTAGTATCGAGCCACGACGAATGGCGGCGATGGCACTGAGTAACTTGTCGTCGAACATTAAAGCACACTCTGACCTACTTGAATTGGACGTGTTGAGTCTGGCTACGTCCGAGTGTCTGGCAGCGCTGGATCTTAAACAATCTTCCGACCACGAAACTTTGCGATTCTGTATACTGATCATTGCGAATCTGACTGGAGGCAACCACAGCCTCCCTTTGGCGGAGAATTTGTTTGGTAAGTGTATGACAATGATACATCCCCCAACTTGCGTTTCACCAGAATCATGTCTCATAACGTTACCAATTGCATCTTAGATATATTGATGAACTTTACGGGACACCGTGATGTCAAGTGCCGAGAAAATGCAGTCCTTGCGTTAGGGAATCTATGCTCAAACCCTGTTCACGTCAAAAGGCTAGTTGATGTCAAATGTGCAGATGCGCTGGTTGCATATTCATTCCCTACAACAGCAGAAGAGTCAGTGAACGCCCAGTTTCAGGCCATTGCAGGGCTTCATGGACTTTCAAAGCATGCTGAGCTCCGCGCACCGTTGCTGCGTGAAGGAGGACTTGAGCCTCTAATCCTTGGTTTACGCAGTGACAATAACGGATCTCACATTGAAATACGGCGAGAGAGTGCTGCGGCCCTAAATAATATGGCTCTTGCAAGAGAAACTAAAATGTTCATAGCAAAATCTGGAGCGCTGCCTGCTTTAAAAGATCTCTTGAAGAGCGAAGATTCCATTTGCCGAAATCACGCTTCTTCGGCGCTTGCCAATCTTGCTGAATCAAATGGTATTCACGAGTTGTTGCTCGATGACTGTTGTCTCTGCACAATGTGCAATCATGTCAACGACATAGATTGTTGTGTCGATACGAAGCGTGCCATCAGTCGCTGCCTTGCTCTTTTTGCCAGTAATTCACAAGTGCATGAGCATCTCCTAACCGATAATGTATTGACTTCACTGCAGGTCCTCATCGCTGCCACTGCTGATAGGCATTGTGAACGCTGCGGAATGTTGGGGATCGCCAACTTGGCTACAGACGGATCGAACCATCAAGTAGTTTTGGGTACGATTGGGATAGGTTCTATTCTCTCGCTCGCCCAATCGGAAGATGTTGAGACCTTGAGGAGTTTGTCGTTTGCTCTGCACTCTTTTTCTACAAACAAACAAACCCACGCCATTCTCATGAAGGCAAATGCTGCTGATTCACTCGTGCCCTTGCTTATGTGTGATGATTATGACACGTCTTTTCAAGCTTGCTTGGCTGCAAAGTACTTGTGCACAAGTGACAGCTGGCGAAACGCAATTGCTGAGTCGAAAGGGTTGGAAGCTTTGTTATCACTTGCCTCAGGGCACGATCTCGAATTGAAACGGGAACTTACCAGTACTCTGCAGAACATGACACTCTCAGACGATAACAAAGGGAGAATAATGACCAATGATGGAATGAAGGTAATTGCCAATCTCTGTCGAGATTCTGATTCCATCGTGTCTCATCAAGCGTGTGGGACAGTGGCTAATATTGCGGAAAGGCAAGCGAACAAAGTTGTTATGGTGAAACAAGGAATAATTCTTCATCTCCAATTCGCGGTGCTCGCGAAATTTATTCCAGTTCTTCGGGAATCGATGAGAGCTCTCGCGAATCTATCATCGGCAAGTGAAAACGCGTCGGACATTTTAGCATCGAGTGCTCTGTCTCTCATCATAAAGTCGCTGCGTTGTGATGATGTTTTGTGTAGCAGGTATGCTGCAATGGCTATGTCCAACCTTTCATCGTTAACGGAGGATAGTTGCCGACAGATAGTAAAGGAAGAAGGAATTCCTCCGCTCATGTCACTTGTACAACAGCAAACCGCGGATAGTCCAACGCAGCAGTATGCAACGACATGTTTGGCCAACCTCGCATCATATGGCTTGGTACTTGGTGGTTGCGCACAGGCGTCAATAGATCACATCAAATCTATGGATCTTGACCTTCGGGCAAGTGTGTTACTGTTTGTGGCAAACTTGGCGTCAAATGCCACGTCTCGAGCTTTGCTTGAAGCTAAATCAGGCATTGCTGATGATTTGATAGATTGTCTCGAGTGCAAGAGCAGACTTGTGCAAATGCATGCGTTGGATGCACTCCGAGGTCTATCTACAAGCTCATCTGTCCGTGGTAAGATTATATCTTCCGGAGGACTGGAAAGCCTTCTTGCCTTCGTACACTCTGATGATTCAGATTTGAAACAAAAGGCAGTCCTCGCTCTCTGTAATTTATCGCTGAGTGGAACTATAGGTGACCGGGCGCACACTGTTCTTCAAAAAGTAGATATACAACTTCTGATAGGGTTCCTCTGCAATGAAACTCAGGAATCTCATAGAATGTTTGGCGCCATGGCAATCGGTAACATTGCAAGCAACCTCGACTTTCATTATCCTATTCTCAAAAGTGGAGCTTTAGATAATCTTATTGGACTTTCCGAGGTGAATGGCAGTGAACCCCAACGGTGCATGGCACTTGCCATTTGTAATTTGGCCGTGCAACCCGAAATAAGGTCCGCAATCGTTAACAGTGGGGGGCTTTCGTCAATCATGTACCTCTGTCACACAAACGATCCAAACGATACATTAGTCGGCATTTCAACTCTTCGAGCGTTCTGTACGTCAGATTATTCGAGGCGTGCAATATTTGAAGAAGGCGTCCTTCATGTTCTCTTATTGGCGCTAAACATCGGTTGTCTAGCCTGCAAGCGAAAAGTCTCATCGATGTTGGCACTGTTGAGTCTCAACCATCAAAACAAGTTTGACCTCGCGCGATCAGATGAAATCAAGGAATTCATGTGTTTGTTGAAAAGTGGTGATACTCATTGTGTTAGTCTATTTTGCCGTTGCATCGGATCCATTTGCGAAGTCAAAGAGCTCCACCCACATGTTTTGAATGTTCTTTCCCTGGAGGAACTTCCTCGTCCTTCTTCTGACACCGATCCAAAGGTGGCCAAGGAAGTCGTACGGTGCTATGCAAATCTATCTAGCAATTCCGATTATCACACCGCGATTGTGACACCAACCATGATAAAGAATCTAATCGCTTTCTGTTGTCATGGCGATTCGGACGTGCGCCGCCTTTCGTCCTTGACAATTTCCAACCTATCTGCCAATGAAATGAACACGGCACTCAAAGGCAAAGATATGCTACGCGCCCTCAACAATATCATCGGTGTCCACAAAGTTCTTGATAGCAGTGGTAATGACATTGAGAGCAAGTGCTATGCTTGTATGGCAATTGGTTCTTTGGCGTCAACAGATGAGGCTGTTGGGACACAATTTGTTAGTATGGGACTAATACCTTCATTATTGCAGCTTTTGTCAGTCGAGGACGAACAATTAAATCTCTGCGCGGTATACCTTGTTGACAAATTATCTCTCCACGAGGATACACATCCACGGCTCCATGTCTATCGCACTGTATCACATCTCATCAACCATGAATATGCAACTGAGTTGCCGCATATTCGAACATATTCCATCGGAGCCATCAGGAGACTTTGCGAAAACACATGCACTGACATTGAACATCTCATGGTAAAAGAAACAACAGAGTTCATGGCTTCGTCGTGTGATTTTGGAGACATTGAGCGTTGTCGTCAGATTGTATCTGGTATTTGTCACCTTTCGCTACGTCATGAGGCAAAATCTGAAATCTTGAATAGCAAAGCGATGATGGGTTCACTGATCGATCTAAGCAAGATGACAGATTTAGATGTATGCCGATTCGCGTTGGGGTCCATCGCCAATATTGCTGATGATAACCAATTTTGTCGTGTTATATCGTTGAGTCAACTTACAGTCACCTCATTGCTTCACGCGTTAGACAGTGAAGACACAACGATTGTTAGAGAGACGAGCAGGGTGATTGCAAACCTTTTGTCGTCAACAGAATTTCAAGCAGCAATTTTGAAAGAAGGGGGTGTATCATCAATCATTCGTATTAGTTTGTTTCATGATTACGAGTGCGTGCGCAATGCGGTGTTATCGCTTCGGAAATTAGCTGCAAACAAAGCCTCTCATGGCATTTTGTTTTCACAAGAAGGTGTAGGAGTCATTATGCATTTAGTAGGTCATGACGACCTACAGATTCGTGTTCAAAGTGCCTCAGCGCTAAGAGATATCTCAACAAACGGTGATTTCCAGCTTGCCATCAAAGATTGTGGCGTCGTCGGGGTTGCAATGGAATTGGCATGTCAGCCCGAAATTGAGTTGAAAATTTTGGCCATGGGTATTCTGCGTCGCCTCTCTGTTGCTATGAACTTGAAAAAAGAATTGTTGAACGGTGCTATAATAGACGTCTTAACAGTCTGTGTCGAGTCTAGTGATAGCGAAGCATTATTGTTTGAATGCGCGTCATTCATTGCAAACCTGGCGGAACACGCACAGAATAAAGTCGGCTTGGTTCAAATGGGAATGCTCCATCGTCTTACCTCGTTATCAAAACATGGCAGTGTGAAAGTGAAACAGAACTCTGCGCGTGCATTTGCGTTGATATCAAGTACGCCTAGAAATCACAATAACTTTGTTGGATCTGTCCTGGATGCATTGATTGGTCTCCTTCAATGCCAAGATGAAGAAACTTGCAGAAATACTGCTGCCGCGATAGCGAACATTGCTACAAACGATGAGATCAGCGCACGTATCGGAAATCTTGGAGGAGTCTATCCTCTGGTGTTGCTATTGAAATCATCAGACGATAGTTGTCAGAGGAACGCATGCCACGCAATGTCCCGTCTAACAACAGTCGAAGAGAACAAGCTTTCTATGCTGTCGTGTAATGGAATAGACTATTTGATTCCGCTATGCGTTTCGAAACACGAGGGCGTGTCGGTATTTGCAGCGATGGTATTATGCAATTTATCTTCTTGCTCAAGTGGTCACGAACATGAATTTGTTCGAGAGGACCTGATTCGAAGGCTTGGTCGTATTGCTTCTGGTGATTGTCCGGTCTCCAGTAAATATGCGATCATGTCTCTCTGCAACTTGACGTCCATGTGTCACGTTAGAGATCATGTCGCTAGGGGGGTCGATCTAACGGAATTATTTGGTTGGATGATGAAAGAAGAATCCAATACAGAGCGCAGCGTTTACACCACCATGTTGGTTTGTAATTTATCCTCAGTCGAAAAGCATAGAGTTGAAATTTTGTCTGCTGGGGGGCTACATTGTCTTGAAAATATCGCTGCCAACGTAGATGATATTCATCTCCAAAGAGTGATTTTGTTGACACTTTACAACATTTCGGCTTGTGATGACAGTCGTGCCATGATTGCACAAAGTAGTTTGATGCAATTCATAGGGGTAGCTTGTCGAAGCCGTGACTTGCTTTGTCAAAGATGCGCAATAATGACACTGTCAAACATCGCATCCAGTGACGAAACAAGGAATGTTGCTACCAGAGGTGGTGGATTACAGGCCGCTATTATTTGCCTCGAGGGATACGATACGCCTTTGCAAAGGTTTGGTCTTGCTTGTCTTGCAAATATGAGCAGCGATGAACAGACTCAATCTCAAATTGTTGTGCACGGAGGTCTTCATTCAATCGTTAATCTGTCACGTGAGGGCGATGTAGAGACTCGTGAATGTGCCCTCTTGTGTCTCTCTAATTTGTGTGCAAATGATACAGTTCATTCATCACTTGTTGACCAAGACGTCTTGAGCGTGCTTGTCGGTGCTTGTAAAGACCATCAAAGTATTACTGCCCTTTTTGCACTCGCCAACCTTACCTCTGGTGATAAATTCATACATGACCTCGATGCTGATGAAGGAATGGTTTTGGCTTTGATTGACCTTGTCCGATCAAGTGACAACAAACATAAACAATGCTTGGCCATTTCGGCGCTTCGGAGGCTAGCATCTAGTGCAAAGAATAAAGCCGTGCTGTTTCAACAGGGTATTCTTCTAACTCTGGCAAATGCGAAGAACTCGAAAGATAGAGACCTTCGGCGGGAAATTGCATCGTGTCTTTGTGCTTTATCGCTGAGCTCGCGGCACCGCTTGGACATGGCTCAAATTGCAACCCCAATGCTGATAGAGTCAGCCAAGAGCAATGACTCAGAAACTGTTAGACTCAGTCTCAGTGCAATCGCAAATGTTGCGGTGGAGAGCAACACCCATCCTGTTCTTTGCAGTGCTGATGCGATCGAAAGTATTATCCATAGACTGAGTCATGCACTGACGGGCATCAAACGTGAAGCTATTCGCTCCATTTCCAACTTGTTGACTTCAGTTGACCTACATCCAACCTTTATTCGGCATGACGTAATAGAATGTCTCATTCAACTTCAAACTGCCGGGTGTGAAGATTGTGACTGCCTAGCAGCACTATCGTTTAGCAAGCTGAGTGTCTCGACAGGTTTGAGCAACGAAGGGCTGAAATATGTGTTGACACTATTAAAGTCAAAACACAAAATCACCAGAAAATATGCTGCAACTGCGCTGAGAAATCTGTGTGCAAGTAGCGATGAGGAGAGCGCGTTCTTTAAGCTTGGCATTCCCGAATTGATGATAGAAGTGCTCAATGGAAAGGAAACAGACCTCGATGTATTAGCTGCTGCAACATTGCGTTCATTATCATGCAGTAGTATCATCACAGACAAATTTGCAGACAACGGCATTTTGTATACTGTCATCCGAAGCATCTCAAAGGCCACTGTTGAACTGAAATCTCAAATTGCTGCCATCTTTGCAAATTTGAGTGAACATTTGCAATGCCAACCTGTCATGATTTCTCGTGGAGTTGTGAAGGCGATTGATGGTCTTTCAACAAACGACCACGGTGATACCTTGAAGGTAAGATACCCAATTTGATTACTATGGGATCCTTTGCTTTGCATGATATTAATCCCTCCTTACCTCTTTCACGAAAAATGTAGGATTGTGCTCGCGCTCTGGCAAACTTGTGTTCTGCTGAGAAGGTGCAGCATGACATCTATCGACAAGGTGGCTTCAAAACTCTTGACACACTCAGCCATGCAGATTGTGAGACTTGCAAGAGATATGTTGCAATTGCATTGCGTTTTATGGCATCAAGCGTGGAAGTCCACCGAAGCTTGTATGCAGAGGATGCATTATCACTTTATCTCGGTATTTCGACCAGCGATTCGTTAGATTATCAAAGGTCAGCTGCTGCTTCTTTTTCGGCGATGTCGCAAAGTGAGGAAGGTCGGTTAATGATGAAAAAAGATGGAATCAGTGCAGTTTTACGTCTTTGTAGTCACGCAGACCAACATGTTCGAAGAAACGCTGTCTGTGCTGTCGCAAATTTAGCTGCATCGCCAGAAACTCGACAATATATTGCATTGAAAGGAGGAGTTGAAGTGATTCGGTTTGCTTCAGCAGCAAACAGCGACGTTGATTTCCTTCGAGATGCTGCACGGACAATGTCAAGTCTTGCCGTCGATACAGCCATCAGAGAGGCAATGGTCTCGCAAGAGGTACCGAAGGCTTTGTCAAAGCTAGCAAAAAGTGCTGACAGCGAAACACAGCGGTTTGCCTCGCTTGCGCTTTGCAACCTGTGCGTTGGAACACAGAAACAGAAAGAGTCTATAGTGCAACAAGGCGTGCTTCGTATTCTTTTATTCATACTGAGATACCCAGATTTGGAAATTGAACGTCGAGCGTCCCTCGCGATAGCCGCACTGTCGCTTGGATCAGATGAGAATAGAATCCAAATTGTTGGCAGCGGTTTTGTTCGATCATTACTGGAGGCGACTTCTTATCCTGATCTCAAATTGCGGCATTTTGCCTTGCTGGCTCTGAATGGCTTAGTGTTGAGTACAGACCCAAAAACGAAGCACCATGTTGCACAAGAAAATGGAATTTCTTCCTTGCTGTCTGTATTGAAATCATGTAAAGACGACGAGAGTGTTCACGCTTGCATCTACCTTTTAGGATCTCTAGCGGAAAACGTCGACATTTTGAAAGCAATTATTGACATGGACAGCTTTCTTCCATTAGTAGTTCAAAAGTTAGAACATGCAGAATCGATTGAAACTAAGCGCTCGGCAGCTTACTTTTTGGCCCTCGTGTCGGAATATCCAGAATATCACAGAAGACTGCAAGAAGCTAATGCATTGAAGTCAGCAGTTGCGCTGATGTCGCTCGTCGACGAAGAGAGTCAATATTACGGATCTTTTGCACTCGCTCTCTTGGCTAAGAATAAGTCGTTCCAAGTGCCCTTGACAAAGATGGGAGCTGTTCGACCTTTAGTTTCGGCCATGCACTCCAATGCAAGACATTGGGCTGCACTCGCACTTTTGAAACTGGCAGATAATTTCAACAATCACATCACAATTGCTGAAGAGGGTGGTATTCAGGCATTGCTCCAGTCGCAGGGGGCTGGTGTAACAGTTGCTAACCTTGCCAAGAGAGCATTTGACGATCTTTGTAGGAAGACATAGGGAAAGTATGTTTTTCTTTAAAACTAAGTTAATGTGCGGTCATCAAATGACTGTTGTTGGACCGACGGCCACGTAATCAGTGTTGTATATGTGTTGTTCACTCCACAAGATTGCGTTCCTCAATCCATATTAAATGGTAGCCAAAGTTAGTTCGAATGGGTCCAATGACTTGTCCCACTTTAGACTCCCTGTCAAATATGACCTTATCAAAAGCTGGTACCATCATTCCTGGAGAGAAGCTGCCAAGGCTCCCTCCAGTCTTGCCACTTGGACACTTAGAGTATCGTTGAGCTGCGCCTTTAAATTTCGTGAAATCGTTAATTTCTTTCTTCAATGCAGTTAGTTTGGCTTTGGCTTCTTCCGTATCATCTAACAAAATATGAGATGCAACTGCTGACGATTTGGGTCCTCCTAATAAATTTCTAAGGAGCATGATTACGGAGAGGATAACGATGACAACAGAAGCCGGAGAGAAAGGCAGGGTTGTATCGCCAATCTGAATATCTCTGAGATAGAATGGCTTCGCTTCTTCTCGAGCTGCAAGTGTGTCGAATGAGGAAGACGAAGCAACGCTGATGGTGGAGGCGAGCAATGTGCCACATAAGAGATATTTGAAGATGTTGTTTGGTAATATCATGGTTAAATAATGATACGTCAATTAAGTGTGTATGACAGGGCTGTAGGTCGAGTAAGCTAAGATGTTGAGCCCGAAAAGGAGTTGACGCCAGTAGAATACATAGAGGTTCCAGGTAGAGTGTTGCCAATGAATATGGACCATGAACCATACCATTTTTTTATGGACGCAGAACCATGGATTTTTTGTGGGCATGGCCCTATCTAAGTGACACCCGTCATATTGTATTCATATGGTGTAATAAAATTTCCAATTTACCCCTTCGTAGATAATTTGTATCGACCAAAGGAAAGGATGTTTTCAAAAATGATAAACGTTGTGATCTAAGTGTAGGCGTGAAGAGATAATACTTTGGATTTTGTTGGCTGCTCGGAGTCAGGGCAGTGTGAATAATTATTTACTCTCCTCTAGTATGTACTTTGACTAGAGAGTGGTCAAGCTTGACTAACTAGCTCTCCAAAAAGTGAAATGTTACAACAGTGATTTCATTACACTGAGATTTTGACACAGGATTTGACACTAACTTCTCTCAGTAGGCAAGTTTCTTAGCAGAGAGCTGGAGTATTTCCAAATAAAAATGGAGGAAGACGATCGCAGCAACAGCATGGACGACCAGGAGGAAGAAGATTTCAATTCGGGCGGTGACGACGAAGGTTCCGCAGAAGAGGAGGACGATGAGGCGGAGTCGGAGGAGGAAGAAGAAGAAGAAGGCGATGATGATGGAAATGATAGCTGCAGCGAATCGGACTCCGCTGAATCCAATTCCGAAGAGGAGGATGACAGTAGTAGCGATGATGACGATGATGAAGGCCATGGACCCAGCGACAATGATGGCCTATCCGAATACGAGCGCTTACGATTGCAACGCATCGCACGTAATGAAGCTCGTCTATCCTCCCTAGGTCTACACAAAGTATCGGACGACATGAAAAGGTCCAGGGAGGAAAAGAAGAAACAACAAAAGCGCAACAGTCAGCCCGCGTTTGATGGACCTCGGCGGCAGTTACCCGGGAGGTCAGCACGTGCGACATCCTTCTTTATCGCTGAGCAAAGTGAAAAAAATGGCAAAGCAAGAGCCAAACATGCCATCACCACTTCTACGCCACAGCCCAAAAAGGTCAAGAAAAATAAAAACGCATGTTGGACTTGCCAGGAAGATACGGGACAGTTGTACATGTGTGACTATTGTCGCAGGCTGTATCATTCAACTTGTGACACAAATCTTCATTGTGCGTCCTCCGAGGATGACTTCAAGTGTATCATATGCGAAAAGGAGGGGAAGAATCGACGTGTACCGTGCGGACGCTGCAAGGGATGTAAGCGAGAGTTGGACTGTGAAACTTGCGTCTTTTGTCGGAGGAAGATGGCTGCGGATGAGGAAGCTTCGGTGAGGCAGAAGTGTATTTTTCGTAAGTGTAGAAATTGGGGCATGCGCACTGTGATTATTGGGGAAGATGGGGGCGGCGTAGATGGGGAGGAGGATGAGGAGGACATTGATGATGGACACGACGCCGAGTGCAATGTATGCCATACGGGGGGGGATTTGATTTGTTGCGACGGGTGTCCCTTTGTATTTCATAGTGATTGCCACAAACCGAAGATTAACACTCTTCCCGATGGGGAGTGGTTTTGCATGCATTGTAGTAAAAAGCCCAATGTTCCCAAGGAGAAGAAGTCGAAGTATCTTGGACCTTTATTAGCAGATTTGGGGGATCGCGAAGTAACATGCATGGTGAAATTTCCCAAACTTGAATGCATAGTTTGTGAGGGGACGGAGGTCACTGGTGCCAAAAAAGAGCTGGACTGGACAACTTGTAAGATTTGCGATGACTCGTTCCACCTGCAATGTCTGGATCCACCTCTCGAAACAAGACCGAGTAGTTTCAAATGTCTAAGTTGCAAGGAGACCAAGCGGAGGGGCGTCCCGAAGGAAAAGAAGTCAAAGCCATTGTTTGAAGGTGTACATGATGACGACTGTTACATCTGTCGAAATGGTGGTAATTTGGTGTGTTGTGATTATTGTGAGAAGGTTAGTAATATTCATTGTGTTTTTCTTTCATCCTGATTTCAATGCACTCAACCTTTGTTTCTTTCCCACAGGCGTTCCATTGCGAATGCCATATACCACCACTACCCGGCATTCCCACTACCACTACCTGGAAGTGCTGCGAATGCGCTGCCTTAGAATACAAACGAAAATTCAGATGCGGGGAGTGCAGTGCCTGTAAGGTGAAGGAAGACTGTGGGAAGTGTCACTCTTGCTGTGACAAGCCTAAATTTGGCGGACGTGGTTTGCTTAAACAGGGCTGT
Organism: Skeletonema menzelii; assembly: GCA_036940005.1. NCBI lineage: Eukaryota > Bacillariophyta > Thalassiosirophyceae > Thalassiosirales > Thalassiosiraceae > Skeletonema > Skeletonema menzelii. The sequence continues at coordinate 75,588 of JALLBH010000024.1, forward strand.
GAGAAAAGGAAGTGCCCCTACATGAGATTCGCCCCACCAGCAAATGCCAATGAAAGCAAATCGAAGCGCAAACATTTCCAGGTTGATGGAGACGATTCATCAAAGAAGCGCAAGAAACACAAGAACAAAATCAAGAAACTCAAAACGAGGGAGGAGAAGTTGAGAGAAATCTCTCAACAAGTTAGTGACGATATCGGCGATGTTGATTGCGACGCATTCATCAATCGAAAGAAGATCAAGGGCGACCCTGTAGGGAACATGATTCTGCTCATAATGAAAAAAGCTTTTGAAATGGCCGACGATGCAACAGTCCAAGAGACTGCGTGTGAGCACCTCCGTTTCATCGTCAAGACCGTCGAAAATGCAGAAAGGGCCATCAAACTGGGCGTTCTCAAAATGGTGTCAAAAATAATGAATGACCATCCCGAAAAGAGTAGTGTTCAAGCTGTGGCAAATGCTTTCTTGGCAGAATTAGTTTGTGTTCACCCGCCATCCATTATCACCATGTTGCGTAGTGGTTGTCTTCCACTCGTATTAAAGTCAATGGACTTTCATGACAAAAACGTCCAAGTCTGCACATCGGCTATTTCCGTGTTCCGTGCCATGTCCTATGACTTTTCCAATCATTGGATCTGTAACAATATCAATGCAACTACTTCCATCATAGAATCGATGAAGATTAATCAAACCAGCAAGGAAGTCCTCAAAGAGGGCTGTCTATTTTTGCAGAACATCATTTGCAATCATGAAATTTCGTCCGATACGATTGATTTGATTATATCTAACGGTACTCTTCCAATCATTGTGGGTGCCATGTCGTCACAAGCGCATACTGATTTGGTCAATTGTGCTAGCGGGCTGCTGGGAAACCTCGCGATCGATGATGACATCAGAGAAGAAATTGGAAGGAACAGCTCCTCCATTGCCATTATGTTGGAAATTCTCATGACTAATCTGGATGAAGACTTGTCAAAGTCTGCTCTGATTGCGTTGAAGCGCATTTCGACAGACAATGAGGAAAACGTCACCAAGATAGTCGAACAAGACGGCGTTGACGTTGTATCTGGGTTCCTCAAAGGCAAAAGCGTTGACAAAGATTTGCTCGCAACTGGATTTGGATTACTCTCTGACTTGACGAAGAATAAGAGTCACAAAAATTCCGATCTACTCGGTTTTGTTATTTCCGAGATGAGAAATAATGCTCATCTGCCTCAACTACAGGCAGCTGCCTGTTCGGTGATAAGAAACTTGTCTGTCAATGATGACATTGAGCAAGCCAAGGTTGCAAGTGCCTTAGTTGTAGCAGCCATGAATTGCCACGAAAAAGATAACCGGGTTCAGGTCGAGACTTGTCAAGCATTGCTCAATCTATACACCCAGTTTCCTTCGATAGTACAGCCATTGGTGCAACAAGAACTATTGTTACCCGACTCTCAATCGCCAAAGAGAAAGCGACGTAAGGTTGAAAAAACAACCGCAGATGAGCAAGGCGCGGACGGTACAGCTGCTAGATTACTCGAAAAAAATGCTTTGGGTGTGAAGACCATTCCTGAAATCAAGCACGTGTTGCGTCCGTTAAAGAAGGCGCTGAAAAATGATGCGGTTGGTGACCAGATGAGGCTAATCATCGTTACTGCGTTGCGAAATCTCGACAACTATAAGTTGCAAAATACTGCATGCGAGCATCTACGTTGTTTGGTCACAAGCATCAAAACCTGCTCTACACTCGTCAAGCTTGGCGGTCTCAAAATGATTCATATTTCTGTGAATCAGCACCCGCGGAAGACAGCATTCGTAGCCGAGGCTATGAATCTTCTCATAGATCTAATTTCGGCCAACCCATCTGTTTCCACAACAATTGTGCAAGAAGGTCTTCTCGACTTAGTTATCGAGTCGATGTATTCCAATGCACACAACTTGAGGGTGCAGCAGGCGAGCTTGGGAATCTTTCGGGCCTTGTCGTACGATTTTGCCAAACACAGCGACATTCAAAATGTCAAAGGGGTTGAAGGAGTCGTTGAGTCAATGAAAAGAAATCCCAAGAAATTTGACATAATGAAAGACGCCTGCCTCATCCTTCAAAATTTCCTCTCCAACGAAGAGAGGAGACAAGAAACTGTCGATTTAGTTACCTCTTTGAATGTGATACCAGTCATCATCGATGGTATGTATTCAAACAAGGACATGGGATTTCTCGTCGCAGCATGCGGATTGGTTGCTAATTTGGCCATGGATGAAGACGCGAAAATTGTAATTAGCGACTACCTATTGTCCATGAAGACTTTTTTAGCAGTCTTGGAATGTACCAATATTGACGCTGACGTGGCAATATCCACTTTGACTGTATTGAGGCTTTTGCTGACTGCCAACCAAGAAAATAAGCGCAAAATTGCTGAAGGCAGCGGAATACAAACAGTCACAGACTTCCTAAGAGCGCCACAAGAAGTCATCGTAGCAGAAAGTGGTCTCGAATTATTGGCAGAAATGGTCGACAACAATGCAGATAATTCTGAGCAGCTCAAAGTGTGTGGTGGAATTCAATTCGTTACTTCTCTGATGAAGGGCAAACCTCGTTCACCTGCTTTGCAAGCTCTGGGGTGTAGGATTCTGTGCTCTTTCGCAAAAAGTGCCAATCCATCCTTCGGAGTATCGACGCATCCTATCCAGGTCGAGGAATCCGAAGAAGCCCTGAAATTGGTTTTGTCAATGATGAAGAGTCACATGTACAATAACTCTGTTCAGCTCGAGGGCAGTCTAGCTTTGGTTCATCTTTGTTCAGTCTTTCCAACCTTGACTAAATCTTTGGATTCATCAATCTTGTGTCAATCTGTGTACAGGATTGGGCTATTTTCTCATTAAGAATTTCATGTTAGGTAATTCATCTTGTCTTAGACACAAAAAATTAAGTGATTTCATTTCTTGCTCAGGATCTGTTCACCCGCTTTGATTCTGAATGCCTTGCTATCGCCTTGCCTTCGTGTTACCTTCTTCGCTCTCCGATCTAACTCCATTACAGCATCGTCAATGCTCACTCCAGCCTTTGTTGCCCTCACCATTGCAAAATAAAGGACATCTGCCAATTCTCCTGCAACATCTTGCTTACTCCCTGGTTCACTCAATTCCTGTGCCTCCTCAACCAGTTTGTCACGTAAGAGAGTCTCATCTTCAAATAGCCGTTTTGTATACGATCCAGCAGGTGCTTCGACCAAGCGTTGCTGCAATGTACCTTCTAAATGACGTATGCCACGTGGTTCTCCCCAGCAAGTGAGCGTGTTTAAGTGACAAAATGCTTTGATGTCATCCCCGTTCTGTGTGACAGTAAACCGCAATGCATCTCCATCGCAATCGACATCTATGCGGTGAAGGGTTTGGTAGTGGCCAGAGGTATCGCCCTTACGCCAAAGACCATTACGAGAGCGAGAATAGTATACACCTCTTCCACATTGCAAAGCAGCAACGATAGATTCCTATATGCGTAGAGATACGTAATGAAATCGTTTCACAATATTGTAAATCGAAAAAGATGATCAACGGAGAGACAAGCGCAAGAAACAATCGATGGAAACATACCTTGGAAGAATAAACCAAACCCAATGCCTCATTGCTCCTTGTACAAACAACCGTAGTGTAAAGACCATCTTCACGATCTGTCTTCATGCAAGCTGCGTATGCCAGACCCAATTGTTCTGCGGTAGGGTCCACAAGTGTAATAGCACCTTTGTCTTCGCCCATTGCTTTAGAAACGCTAGATACTAACTCGTTCAGCTTCGTCGATTGCACAGTATCGTTGGCTAGTTCTACAACAAGCTTGGTCTTTTGTTCCCATGTTGATATTTTCTGCAACAAGTCTCTGCAGCTACCTTCACTCATTTTGACACATATCGTCCCCACCTGTGATGATACATCAGTCACTTTTTGGGCAAACTGTTGATCGGGAAGAAGCTGATAGTCGAGGACAATACGCTCTCGAGGGAGACGGCTGACTTCAATTGCCTCCAAAGCTCGTTTCAGCCCATCTTCACCTTGAACTTGCACCACAATGTACTGACAACCAGCATCCAAGAAACAGCACGCCAAACAGCCGTCACTTTCCATTATATTTGCAGCTGCCAGTACTATCTCGACATCAACAATGGATACATCTAACTTGAGTTGCAAAGATAAGAAATCAGAGGCAAGTTGCACTCCTTGCTTCATGTACTTTTTTCGCGTTTGTTTGTTTTCTTTGGTGTCCTCTGGAACCTGCGATTGTTGTATGCATTTGGAGACGATTTGTTGATAGCTGCTGTCATCGGCCTGGGGATGGATGCGTGCTCGACCCACTGCCGAGAGGGACAGAGCGTCGGGAGACGAGGTGAGAGAGTTTAGGAACGTCGGGTACGGGAGGCACACCATGGTTGTTTCAGTACTGTTATTGTGAGGTGAGGATTTTTTGATTTTATCCCTGGTCGCTGGTCGCGTGCCCTGCAATGGCCCTCCTTTGAGCTCATAACCTATATCTTCAATGAAATCTTTTTTGGAACACCCAGCTAAAAGCAGGGCACAGCGATGCCGATGGGAATCATGAAATTTCACCTACTTTACTTTCAGCTTCCGTCCCTGCGCTTGGATACTTTCATAAGCTGTACCATAATCTGACAGCCATCACCTATGAAAGCGCTCATCAATACGCAATCATGAAGTCCTACGCTCTCTCAACTATCCTTGCTGCCATTGCCTCGTCCACCATCGATGTTGCGGCATTCTCTCCGACATCCATCAACTCTAGGCGACAGTCCTTATCTTCTACACGCGCCGGATCGAATCAAGAACTATACGCCAAGAAGAAGATCTTCATCGATGGGGAGGCTGGAACTACTGGATTACAAGTTCGGGACCGTCTGGCCAAGCGTGACGATCTAGAAATCATTTCTATCGCAGATGAACTGCGAAAGGATGTGAACGAGAGGAAGAGATTGATCAATGAGGCTGATTGTGTCATCCTTTGTTTGCCAGATGATGCGTCCAAGGAGGCAGCGTCCATGGTGGAAAACGACAACACTGTCGTCATTGATGCATCCACTGCTTTCCGTGTCGATGATGACTGGACATATGGATTCCCAGAGCTCTCCAAATCTCAAAAAGATGCAGTCAAATCTAGCAAACGTATTTCCAATCCTGGATGCTACCCCACTGGCTTCATTGCTTTAGTAAAGCCCCTCGTTGACGCAGGCATCATTCCAGTAGATGCTCCTATTACCGTAAATGCTGTCTCTGGCTATTCTGGAGGCGGAAATGCACTCATTGGTATATACGAGAGCGATGATCACGAACCATGGGGAGCATATGGGTACTCAATGAATCATAAACATATCCCAGGTAAGTAGAGCCAGCCACAATTTGAAAAAACTCTTTGCAGCGACAGTGACGTATTTCTAACAATTATGTTTTCATTGTAAAAGAAATGGCAAAGTACACTGGTCTCAAGTGCCAACCAATCTTCCAGCCCGCCGTCGCGACATTCGCTCAGGGAATGGTTGTGTCGGTCCCTCTTCATTACTCTATCTTAAAAGAAGGCGTTACTGGGAAACAAGTTCATGAAACTCTCTCAAAGCACTACGATGGATCGAAGTTTGTCACTGTTCAACCATTGGGAGAACGTGGCACAAAGGAGGCAGGACTTTTGGAACGTGGTGCCTTTTTGCGTCCAGATACTCTTGCTAATACCAACAACCTTGAATTGTTTGTGTTTGATAACGATGATGAAGGAAGGATGGTGTTATGTGCAAGGCTTGATAACCTCGGCAAGGGTGCTAGCGGAGCAGCTGTTCAAAATCTGAATTTGTCGCTTGGATTGGACGAAGCTGAAGGATTGTGAAGAGATTCTATGGAAAATCAGTTTTGTAATGTAACATATTACATTAAAAAGTAGTAGCAATGCATATTCATCTATGTTTAATGACTCAACCTGCCACTCACGCACCACTACAATTTAACGGTGACGATGCTTCACAACGAGGATCAGCAACAAAATCATAATAGTACAAAGGAGGCAAATAATACACTTCATTGGCCTGGCACTCTTTTGACTTTTCTCTGCCTTCTCTAGCTGCTGAATTCCGGTTTTGGTGTGCTCGACAACAGCTTCCATATTATAGTCGATACGATCGAGTATAGTGCCCTGATCGATCACCAACTGAAGCGAAGAATAATTTGAACATTTGAGCAAGTGACAAGATGAACAAGACAATTGGAAAAAATACAAAAGTGACGTATGACTTACAACTGCCAACTCCTTGAAGATAGCGCCCAGTTCCTCAATGTTCTTGGCAATAGCTGAGATTTCCTTATCTCGAGATTGAATTTCCGCAGTGAGATCGTCAACAACCGACATTTGTTGCGAACCCCCGAAGCTGTAATCATTATTATTCTGAAGAGTACCGTCATCCTCGAGATTGATACCGAACACTGCCTCGCTCTCGACGAGCCCCCCTGACTTTTGAGCTTTAACATCAGCCAAATATTTTCGTTGTTTCTGTCTGAAATCCGATGATAACTCCTGCAATTGCATCGCAAGACTACGTTGAACATTGGCACCAACAGTGGACTCTTCTCCTCCCGCCATGCGAGTCGATGCCCCGACCTTCTTTAGGCTCCGCTCAGCCTTTCTGAATGTTGTTGTGATGTCTGTGGTTTTGCGTTCTATTTGACGCTCCATGGTATCCAAGTCTCGTCCAAATACCGTCCCGATACGCGATGCGTGCATTGATTGTAATTCGGACATGAGGCGGTGTATGTCGGATATTGCCGCGTTTACTGCATCGACATCGTTTACCCAATCGGGTGGAAGAGTTGACGACGACGATGTATACAAACTGCTGCCACCATCTTCCATAGCTATATCATCGTAATCATGATGCTTCTTGGATATTCCTGCATTCGTTTAGTGGTAGTGTTCATATCTTGTGAGTATTCAGTGAAAAGAAAACAAAAATGACCGTAGGTAGCGCCACGATGAAGTTAAATCCTACTGAAAAACAATGGTAAGAACTCCCACTCACCAAATGGCTTTATTTTCGATGGGCTTGACGGTCCAGATGATTTCCGCCGTCTATTTGTTGCAGTGCGGCGTTCAATGAACGCAGAGGTAAGGTCTCTCGACGCCATGTCGCTCGGAAATTTTTGAGTGGATTGCGGATTATTATTTGGGATTTGCCATTTTTTGCCATATTGTACTTTTTTCTCGGATTTTAGTTGCGATGGGGAAGAGAGCAAAACGAGAAACGAGGAGGGCTCGGTTTGAGTTGCACCTAAAAGTACTTACAGTCGTCGTACAGATAGATTGACACACAGTTAGATTGACTGTACAGATAAGTAGATTGACTGGCTAGACCAGCCCACTACCTTCTCGTAGCGTGGGTTTCCCCGCT
>JALLBH010000025.1:0-25358 GCA_036940005.1 Skeletonema menzelii
AGCTATTTGTTGGTATGATTTTGATTCTTATTTTCGCAGAGGCTTTGGGACTTTACGGTTTGATTGTTGCTCTTATCTTGTCTCAAAACTCATTCGTCTGCGAGGGTGACAACTAAATGCTGACTTAAGCATTTTTTGGGCTTGTAGATATTTAGACATGTTTGCGGGTTATTGTATCGTAGGACATTTATGTTGGAGGGGATGTAATAGATGGGACCACCATATGGCCGCCTTTAAGATTTCTTTGTCATTTTATTTACCTTCACGGCTGCCTTGTGTTATGAATCTATTCTATTTATGGAAACTTTTAGCTAGCGTTAAGAAATCAGATGTCAGGGAGCTTTATCTTTCCAAGTGGGACGTCGTCAATCATTTCTCCCCCCTTTGTCACCACCGTGGTTGTACCAGGCATCATCGATGCACCTCTCAGCGCACTCATTGCTGAGTTTTTCTCTTTCTGTGTGAAAATGGACCTCTTCGGAACAGAATCTGCTTGTTTCACGGATTGTTCCTCTAGTTGAGGTTGGTAAACGGAGCGTATTGATGGCTCTGGAGAGGTTAGTGGCGCACTCACGTTGGTCCTTCGTGGCTCTGGGGACGTTGGGCAGAAAGGCTGGGAAACATTGTGGATATGCCGGGCTAGTGCCTCCTTCACCTCTTGGCTTGCATTTGAGGTCGGTTCTGTCTTTTCTACCTTGATACCAGGTGGTCCTGATTCTGCCAGCTCCGATGCGTTCATAGTCTTAGCGCGATCAACTTCGACGTCTACTGCGTACAAAGCCTTCAACTCATCACTCCACATTTCCCGCAGGACAGAACTTTCCTTCCATTTGTGCATCTCCTGATCAGTCTCAAGTAGAGGCTGGATCATTTCCATTTGGGCATGTCGTCTGGAAGCTCCATCGATTTCAACGTCAGTCTTAAGTAACTCAATGACATCACGGAGATCATCTGTATTGGAGGCGCAAATCTCATATGCCATATATTTATTTGAGCGAAGTGCAGCGGTTTCATGGGGATCAAAAAAGTGATAGGGGTCATCTTCTTTCATGAAGGACGCTGCTTTCATAATAATACTCTCTCCTCCCAAATCTTCGTCATCGCTATCACTCAGATCAAAATGAAATTCTTCTTGCTGATCCACATCGTTTTGTGTTTGCACTGCTATATCTGCCGCATCCTTTTCAGTAGCATTCGTTCTCCTTGCATGAACTTCCATTTCCACGTCAATCTTCCTCAAGTCCTTGTACACGTCATGCACCCATGCTTCCTCCTCCATAAACAAGGGCATTTGTAAATCAATCTTGAACCTATCTGCCAATTTGTCAACTCTATACAGGTCAAGGATGCATTGCACATCATGCAGCGTACCAAGAGCTGTTTTGCGTTCTCTGTCATCGTCCCTTGTAGCAAGCATTGTTGCAACGGCTGTATCTACTGATCTATCAATTGTGTAAAGATCAATGAATGCACCTGTCAAGCCCGCAAGTGCAGCGTCTGCTAGTACCTGAGAGGTATGGTGACTCGAGTTCACCTCGTAAGGTGTGTGTTGCGTAGAAGATTGAATAAGCTTCATAACCTGATCACATGTTTTTGTCTGGCTACTTTGATGTCTGGGTTTTTGTTGGTGAGTCGACTGAGTAGAGACGATGGTTGGAGGCAATAATGGATGGTGCGCAGTAGGTTGAGTCGAGAAGATGTTCTTAGGCAACGAAGGTTGCCGATGATGCCCAGGCTGCGGTGGTTTACTCGACCCTGGAAGAGATGGGTATCTACGATGGATTGACTGCTGTGGCTGTGATGAAATTTCAATGCTATCATTGTTTGAGTGTAACGAAAACCCTCTCGGACGTAGACCTCCTTGACTTGAGGAGAGTGAGTTACCACAATGGGCGAACAGACTATTGCTATTGCTGTGGTTTGTGTGATTCGATCCTATTGTTGAGTCGTCCTTTGCGGAAAATGGTTGTAGGAAATGACTTTGATTGTTGCCGTAGGCACTGTTCCATGCATCAGTATAGTCAATCTCATCTTGCTCCGGAGGTTTCCATGCAGGCGGTTCCAACAAGTGGTCTTGCCCTTGCTCTGTTTCCAACCTGGTCACTGACGAGTACGAAAAACATCTATAAATGTCTCCAACATCGCCATCGTCATTATCATTTGATTGAGTGGTATGATGTGATGTGAGATTAGTTCTCGGAGTGGTCGCCTCACTGCCAAGTCTCATCATAATATGTTGTGTGGATGTGGTGCCGTCTTCGCCAAGAGGCTTCTGTACCTCAATTGATGAAGAAGTAGACATATCATCGAGGTGGTACACGCGGTAAATGAACTGCTATTGCTCAGGCTACCTACCACAACTTCGATGATGGATGGTCGTTGCTGTTGGTCAAAGTGCAAAGCAAGAGAGCGAAGAACGTCAGAGCATTAGGCTTTCGCTCATAGTGCGCAAGCTTGACGTTTTAAGTGCGCATCCCGCACAATATCCCGCACTAGGGTCTCTACGTAGGAATTCGTAGCCATCATACTGGGCTAAATTTTATGTGCGCTGACCTAAGTACGGAGTGTTGTAAGTACATAATGTTAAAAGCCACTTAGCGGAGTATGTAAAGATGCATTCCTAATAACATTGTACGCAGCAGCTCAAGCTTCGTGTGTTAAGTCTCAAATGTTTAGTATGTACATAGGCACGCAAGCTGCTGTTGCAGTAATACCGATTAGAACCGCATCCGCAATACCTACAAGACTTACTACGCCTAGAGTCCTCTTCAAGTTCGTCATCAAGGTGAAGAGACTGCTTAAAATGCCAAGAGAGGATAGCCGCATGATCCTTCTTGTAGTCGAACTTGGAATGAACCATCAATAGTTTCTGACGATACGCATTCCATCCTTTCTTCAACTTGTCCACAATGTTAGCAGGTAACCTCTGCTCTGCTTTTGACTGCATCGTCGATGAGTTCGCAGAAGTAAGAAGTTGGAAGTTGGGAGCGGAGAGCGGAGGAGAAGAGAAGCGGGGAAGCGAGAAATGCGATAGAATGAGCCGCTGGTTCTGCAACTAAATTTTGTGCGGCGCCGCACTAGCGCACTATGAGCGAAAGCCTACAGAGCATGGAGTTCGTTGTTTTCAAGTTGACATCTATGAGAGGAAGAGATGGTATCTGTCGTAGTGTAACACGTGAAGATGATGTTACATGTTACACCAGTCTAAACTGTACTGCGACGTCTGGCGACGTAAAAGAAAGGGCAACAAAAAAAAGGCAAACCAACTACCTGACGACCCCAAAGGGACCAGCCCTGTTGACTTGTTGGCGTGTTCATTGCTCCTAAGCAAATGACGAAGGCTGAAGTGGAACTAGTAGAAGGAGGAGGAGGAGAAATGTCTTCATCTGAGCAGTGTGGCGAGACCGATGTTTGCGTCGACAGAACTCAACAGAACAATCTTCGAGAAAATGATGAAAACATTCTTTTATCTCGGACGGAGCAGGGCGGTCACGATGAAACTATACAGTTGCAGCTCTCTGCAAAATCGCAAGATCTACTGCTAGTTACATCGCTTACGACTTTTTGCTTGAGCTTGGTGGCATGGTTATTCTTCAGACACATAAAGCATCAAAAGGAATGGCAGCAAGCAAGCCATCTTCAATTGAAACAGATTACTCAGCGTAATATACAAAGTAATCTGCAACCAAAAGAGGAAGAGGAACATACAACCAAGACAGGAACCGCACCAACAAATACCACAAGCAAAAGCAGCACATGCAAAGAAATGGGCAAAGATAGAGTACAGTCTATTCGAGCTCAACAACAGAGACAAAATGAAATCATAGCAAACCTTGCAAAGCAGCAGAAACAACTTGCGAAGAAAGAAAAGAAAAGGCTGATATATGAATCTTTGCAGCATGACGAAGCAGATCAAGCCTACGAAAGGCGCACAAAACTTATTAGAGAGGAACAGTCATTGCTCCAAGCTGGTAACCAGGAGCTTTTAATCCCGAATAATGAAGCGGAGGAGACGGAACGAAGAGAACTGCTGCGAGTGCAAAACTTGGAGTATGAAGAATCACTCCGTCGAGATCAAGAGCGATTGATACAAGCAAATATAGAAAGAGAAAAATCTCAAATGAAGGCAAGAACTTTACAAGATGCCATTCATCGGCTTGAATGCGCAGGCATTTACACAACTGATATACCAATCATTGAACGAAACACCAAAACGGCAGTAGTAATAAGGGACGAAGACAAGGTTCAAGTGCGGCTGATGCTGCCTTCTGGAAAGAGAGTACAGGCGACGTACTCAAAATGTCACTCTATTGGATTGCTTTATGACTTGGCTCTTCTGATTTTGAATTACAATCAGCATGATCAAGTCAAATATGCAGACGACTCTACGACAGAAAAAGAAAGATACAACCACTCAAAACCAAGCGCTCGTGCCGAATGGAAAGAATTATTTGATCCGTTCACAATCCAAACATCATTTCCTCCACAAAAAATTGAAGAAATGGACTTGACATTGGAGGATTGTGGACTTCAAAAGAGTGTCATGTTGATGATCGCAGTAGATTCAGATTAAAATTAAATCTAAACACTACACAGCATGGTCTCTTTTGATACGTGCCCACATTTGCTCTTTAGTCTCTGTATATCCGATTTCAACCGTTCAATTTCTACATGCTGTCCTTTTGCAGTCACCGCAAGTTTGGAATACTCCAAGTCCTCCTCCTTGGTATCTAGCTCATCCATGTTAGAAACCTCCCGCAGGTCATCTTCCAACTTCATTTGTTTCTCTTTAAGTCTACTCATCTCTTGCAAGAGACTGGTATTTTCCTTAGTAATATAAAGCAACTTTCTCTTGAGGTTTTCATTTTCCTTGATGGCATTTGTTAACGCATTCTGTTTTGTTGGTGAGCCAAGGTCTGAGAGAGGCTTGCATACTGTCTTTTCGCTTTCACTCTTTTCATCAACAGAAGAGAGTTCAGGGGTCCGTAGAGATTGAATCCTCTCTTCTTTCCACTGCTTTAGCTCCTCATTTGACTCACGTATAGTACTGTCGGGCATGATTTCACGTATCAAAGTACAGGTTCAATCCGCTCTCGCCTCTCTGAGTCCTGCTAGCTCGATCGAGCTGAAATCTTGAGTTGAAACAAACAGAAAATTAAACTTCTTTGTGATTGCCTGCGTATTCAAGGTCTCAAATTATGAAGTTTAAATAGTTCGCCTCTTGAACTGGATTTCCATCAACAACACTTCTTCTTGCTATTCTCCTATCTCTACAGTATTTCTTCATCAGGTCCAGTAATGCCCAGCCTCGGAAACTCCATCAACGGACATGTATCCATAACCACAAGTAAATTAGCATCCACCGCCCTCTTCCCAGCCTCTTCATCCACAACACCCAATTGGAGCCAAACACTCTTTGCACCAATAGCTATTGCCTCATCTACAAACTGACCTGCGGCATTTGATGCTCGAAAGATATCCACCATATCGACTGTATATTCGTCTGCTACCGATTGCAAATCGGAATATACCCTTTCTCCGTGTAGAGTTTCATTTTGCTTTGCCATGACGGGGTTGATTGGTATTACCTTATATCCCATTTGTTGCATAGTTGCTGTGTATATGACGTGTATTGTCATGAAAAATAATAAGCGGAGAGAGCGAATGCAGTTAGCTAACAATCCTACTGCACATCTACTTCAAAGCTATAGTCTAATAGGAGTATTCAACTTACACATGACATGATTGGACGCTCTATCCGTCTTCTTCGACGCTCCAACCATGGCAATCGTTTTCGTTTCTTTGAGTACCCGTCGAATCACTTGGTCATCGTTTTGCCACGTCCCGAGTTTTGACATGATGTTGGCAAATCTTTTATTGACACCGATTGCAAAAAATGCGAGAGGATGATGTTTCCACCTCATATGTGTTGTTGTTCATTATTTGTTGCTGCTGGAAGTGAATTCGTTGCCAATGCTATCGAAGATCGAAGGCACTGAGAATGTAGACACTACTGAGCAGCTAAGTATCAAGTAGTAGAACTTGGATGAACTAAACTCCAACGAGATATCTAACAGATGAGATTGGAGGAGGAGAAACTTTGTAAACGTGTCTATTCAACGTAGGACTTGGTCACAACACTTAAAAAAAACGTACTCAGTATCCTGCAGCTGCCTCTCAGCGGTCGTTTCATTCAAACACACAGAAAGATTGGTTAGCAATAGCTTTGAATCAAGGTAGCCAATAACACTGACATAATCAGACCGAAGAAAGATCATCATCACCAAATTATTACTATGCCGAGGGTTTCCTCCACTCGTCGTGACAGCGACACCAACAGCAGCAACAACGACCGTGATAAAAATGGCACAAGATCCAATAACCATAATGGTCGCTCCAATGAATCCAATCCAAATCTTCGTGCCTCACTCTCCGGCGGCGGCAATGCAGCATCATCATCATCAGCAGTAGGTGCTACTGCTGCCAGTAATCACCCCCGAGTTGGCAGTCCAGGTCGCTTTGGACATTTTCCAAAATATACCAAGCCAAAGATTGGTCCAGCGTTTCAATGTGCTGTGCCGAAATTCACCCCCAATACAAACAACAACAACAATAACAACGAGGAGGAGAAGGAGGATGGAGTAGCAAATACTAATAGTAATTACGGAGATTCATCCGAGGCGGCCACCTCGGCAAGTCGAACGAGTCATAGTCGGGGTAATAGTAGCGGCAGCGGTCGCGGTGGAGGACGAGGTGGCGGAAGAGGAGGCCGTTATGGTGGACGAGGCGGTGGTCGCGGACGAGGTGGACGGGGAGGTGGTCGAGGCGCTGGTAGAGGCTCCTCCTCCCTCATTACCGATACTGGCGGAAAACAGGATGCCAATTTGGACATGTTGGGTGCACGGCCGGAGGAAATGGCCAACGCGGCCGCGGAACAGTTCGAGTGTAATGCTGGGAGAAGGACCATCCCGAGGGGTGGATTGTGTGTGCATAGACCGGTGGCATGCAATCGAAAAACTGTTGTTGGCACTGCTACTACCTCTACCGCTGCTGTTGGAGCACCTGATTTGCACGATGATTACCTTACATTTACACGCAACATGTTCTTACAAACGCCTCAACTACGCGGTGAAATGACCATTGATCAAATTTGGGATGATGCCGCCGAAAAGAAATTTGGAGGTGTCACCCTGGTGTCAGTAACGGCAGGAAAGAAGAAGGGTAGAAAGCGAAAGGCAGAAGAAGATGAGAATGGTAGTACTTCTCCAATGAAAACGGAGGAAGATGGCAGTGATAGTTTTGATGCAAAGCCATCAGCTGCAGCTACAGAGACGTTATTGAATCAGTCACAACAGCAGGAATCATCGACAATGTTGCCTATGTGTGGATTGGAAGATGATGAACGAATGCTTTCATTTCTCCAGGCGAATCATGGAGGAGATTTGGAGAAGGCCAAGTTTTCTATCATGGTCAATTCGGACCGTGGTCATGGTACGTGTCCAATTATGAAGCATTGCTCAACTCAACATTTGTTTCTGTTTGTCTTGCCTACCTCTCCTCTTACACTTTTCGTCTCTCTTTTCAAAACTACAAAGCTGTCCAAAGGAGGCGACAATTGAAGAAAAAACGCAAGGAGGCACAAAAGGAAGCTTACGCAGATGCAACATCATTCTCTTCAGAATCATGGCGGTGGAGGGTCAATCCGGCAAAGTTAACCATGCTTGGTGATTATCGATCGAACAGTGAACCATCGTATCATTATTTTGATCCAGCAACATCCATTGCAGAAAATAAGTTACTTTCCACAGAGCTTCCTTGGCGTATACAGCGATTTGGTGATAGCGGTGGTGATGTAGCTGACGAAGAGATGACGCCGGAGCCACGTAATAGAAGTGTTAGCATTGTTTGGTCAACAGAAGAGATTGAAAAGGCGAAGACTATTTGGAAGTCACTTTTGGCATATACGACTGACGTGTTGAGTAAATTTGGAAGAGCAGGGGGAAATGAGGGCGAATCTAAGCCATCTCTGTCTGATTTACTTGATCTAATAGGGAAGGCACACGCCCTTCCGACCCCAGAAGAAGCGTTTGGACGACGGGACCCATCTGCTAGAACCATGTCTGAAAATATGAATTTGATTATTGATGCAATTGACACAGGAAGGGATTGTGTTGCGAAAATATTGAAGAATCTTAAAGATGATGGGGAGGGGATAGAGTTGGAAGACTTGAAAAAGTCTATTCAAGAAATTGAGCAATTTTGTCCAGTGCTGCTTTCTGAGATGGGTACAGTGAAGAGACAAATTGAAGAAGCAACTCGGTGGGAGGAAACAATGGATAGCAATATCAATCGTGGTGCCGATTCTGATGCTTCCGACACCGATGCTGGCGGTGATACAATCACAGAGAAGAAATTTACATTGGATAAGGTTGAAAGGCTTCTATCGAAGGGAAGGAATTTGACGCTGCGTCCGAGAAGCCTTGTACGGCTACAAAATCGCGTGGAAAGGGCTCACGTTTTACGACGACGAATTGTTGTGTGGAACGAAGCACGCAATCAAGAGGACCCACAAAATATCAAATTCATTGCGACCCTCATAAAAGAAGCCAACAAAGTTGATCTGGCCTTCCCTGAGTTACTGACTCTCACCGGGGTTCATAAGAAAGCAGAGGAATGGATGGAACGCGCGTCTATTGCGGCACGCACTACAATATCATTTGAGGAGCTCGAAACTCTTGTCTCTACTGGCGAAAGTCTGCCGCTGAATGTTTCTGATGTGCTTGAAAAGCTACAGAAAAGACTCAAACAAGCACAAGAGTGGATCATGTGTCTTAGTGAGATTGTCCCAAGCAGCGACGATAACATTGTGTGGCTCAAGAGGTTTCGAAATGCACTCGAAGATAGCGATAGTTCAACTCAGCTTACAAATCTTCTGTCCGAAGGATCTCGGATTCCTGTTGACATGAACTGTATGAAATTATTGCAGATTGAAATCGATGCAAGGAACTGGTCAATCAAAGCAAAGCCGTGGATTCCTGAAAATCTGGAAAGCTCAGACGAAACAGGGGTGCCTCAAAAACGTGGAAAGATTGATGATGTAGAAGAGCATCTTGATAGGGCGTCTACTCTGCGTGATCGTCTCTGGTTCAGTGACGAAGAAAAATCGCAGTGGGTGCTGGATGGGGAGTCTGAATTGAGTCATATGTTGGAAATGGCTGAGGCTTGGTTTGATAAGGTGAGAATTATCTCTCTTTCTAGTTGGATTCGTCTCACATTGTTTTCTAGAATACCCCTGACAGAGACGTTTTTATCTGCTTTCTATAGTACGACGATGTTATCAGCTATGACAACCGAAGTAAGAAAAAAGGCAAGCTACGCTTGTCAATATCAAAGTTGCATGCTATTGCAGAAGAGGCGAACAAAATACCCTTGAATCTTGGCAATCCTGCCACAAGAATGAACAGGATTTATTCGCAGGCAGAGACGTGGATCAATAGATACTATGCACTGATAAAGCGATGTGGTATTGAATGTAGCTACGTGCCCCCCGGTGCTGCTTCAAATGAACCGATAGAATTATTGACTATCGACGACCTAGACGAAGCAGTATCAGATGCTGATGCAGACATTCCTTTCGACCTATCTGAAGTAGTTGAAATGAGAAACATTCTCGAGAAGGCACAGGAATGGGTGGAAAAAGCAACAGCGATTGCCCCCTCTGATGACGACGCTCCAAAGAAAGGTTGGAAAGAGAAACACTCCCTGGATGAAATCTCAGATTTACTCGAAGAGGCTCCTTCAATACTTGTCGACATTACATCTGACGTCGATCGTTTAGTCACTGTCCGGGAGACAATTGAATCCTGGAGGATCCTGGCACGACAGAATCTCAGAGACATCATTACAGCATTTAACGCCTTTCAAATTGACAGATCGACCACCAATGGCTGCAATGTTGTTGCTCCAACGTCCAATGGCGAGGCCAAATCTGAAACTGCGCAAACTGCTCCAAATGCTGAGTCCCAAGTAAGTGACTCTACTGTCACTGGAACTTCCGTTGCTGAATCTGTATCGATTGGAAACGGATCCAAAACTCTATTTACCCTTGTCTCTAACTTCATTAAGAGTGTAAAATCGTTGACGATTGAGACACCAGAGGGAAACATATCAGAAGAATTGAGTGAAGCGATCTCCTGGTTCACCCGGGCCTCAAAGATGATAGATAGTGCTTCGGAAGTATTTGACAAGAGAAATTTCACGAAGCTCGACAAAACCATCCAAAGTGGTCGAAAACTGATAAAATTCAGCAGAATGAAAGAGATCGCAGAAGATGCAACATTAATTCATGATTTGAGAGAGAGTTGGGCTGCTGTTGTGAATGACGATATCGAGCGGCTGATGGAACTGCAAAGAAAACGGGACAAGTTTCTTGAATGGTGTGAAAACTCTGATGAGATTGTTTCTTCTTCTGACAAGAAGGTCTCCATTGACACATTAAACGAGTTAGTGGAACAAAGTGCAGGTTACCCATCAAGTTCTGATGTTGTAACTCGCGTCAGAAAGAGAGCAAGCGATGCCCAAGAGTGGCTCAAGGTCGCAAAAGAATTACTTGATTCTGGCGAAAAGATCCCCATCGGAGATGCGAAAGATGTCACTAGCGCTGGCGATAAGCTCAACATCACGTGCGAGGAATACAAGACAATTCGCAATGCATTAAAAGCTACGAGAAGTTGGCTACTGAAAGTGAAGAAGATCAATGATGGTAAAGAGGGTCATACTGCAGCCGTAAGCGTAACGGAGTTGATCAATGAGCACACCAAGTTTCTCGTGACAGCAGACGAAGAGTTCGAGAAGCTGCAGCAAACGATGTGTGGATACTGCATCTGTCGACAGCCATATGAGGGTTTTATGATTGGCTGTGATAGCTGTGAAGAGTGGTACCATGGGCCTTGTATCGGTATTTCTGAAAGCCAAGCAGAAAAGTGTGATAAGTATGTTTGTGTCCGTTGCAACACTCTCAAAGTATACAACGACAGTGTCTCTACTATTGCTGCTGTTGTCCTCAAATGGTCTAGTGCTACGGGTCTTGTCAAAGCTCGCACAGCAGATGATCAAAGATACGGGCGCAAAGCTAGACAAGCTGACAGAGATTACGGAAAGCATAAGGAGACAGTGGAGAAGTATAAGGTCGAGATGAAATTTTTGCAGCAACGCATCAACGGTTCACAAGCTTCGCTAGCAAGTAAGCAGTCTGGAGTAGTTCAAACAGTTGGTCTAACAAAGGAAGAGACTGCTTTACTCGAGAAGATGCAAAAGGCTAAATCTTCTGCCGATACTATTGCGAGGAGGATTGAAGGCTACAGAGCTGAGTTAATTGATCGAAAAAACAGAGAAGCTACTGAGAATTCAATGTCTTCGAACTTGAAAAAGTGGTGCAGAATGATCAAGAAAGAGATTTTGGCACCAGCCACAATGGAAGAAGCAGATTCAAGCAGGCCGAAGAGTGAGTTCATGTCTCCTCCGATGGAGAAAGCCAAAACTTACGCCGAGTCGCTAGGAATTATTAATATTCTTGATGTCGACACCGTTCTGAATTCATTAAAGATCATCTGTTGGAGTTTGACTGCGTTGGAGGCGCTTTCACGGAAACCAAAAGTGGAGGAAATAAGGCGCCTAATCTCACACAGTGAAAGATCTTACTTCAAACTGCCAGAATCTAAGTGCGTCAGGATGCTTCGCTCAATATCTTCCCGAGCGCAGATTTGGCAATCAAAAGCGCAAAAAGCCCTTGCGGGTGTCGCTGGGGGTACGGATAAATTCGACCTGGACTTTTTGAATGAGCTGCTGACGTTTGCGAGGCAAATACCTCTCACCATGCCTGAATATACTCGAATTTGGCATACAATTCAAGACGGTGGATCAAGATACTGCATTTGTGGAGGCCCAAGTGATGGTAGCTTCATGCTTGGTTGTGATCATTGCGACAAATGGTTTCATGGGTCATGTATGAAGGTGAATAAAGAAGCTGGCGAGGCTCTCACGAAATGGGTTTGCCCTTCTTGCTCCACGAAAGTTTCGGAGAGCGTCCTTGAGTCGATCAAAGCTGAGCACAAGGCAATAGCTGAGAGTAACGAGGGTAAAGCAACACAACCAGTGCTAGAAGCCAAACCTTTTGAAGACATTTCACCACACGCCCCAAGTCTCAAGTCTCTATGGCCCCCCTTTGGATTGAGAGGTAGTCAAAAGGCAGTTGATGCTTTTGGGAAAGCAGGGGACTCTGATAGTGAAGATTTTGTAGCCCCGCCAGTAAATCGATACCACCTTGTCGTAGCAGCCCAAAACGTACAGTCGAGCAACCTAACTACCACGGCTGGGTCGAGCGCCCAACCTCGTCCAACAACAACAGTCTCCGGCACATTACCGAGCAATCGTAATCCCAAGGCGGGGAACCATTCTCTTCCACCAGCACCAACTGTTAATCAGTTCCTTCCTGCACCGTCAACTGCTTTGAAAAGCAACGCAAAGGTTGCCGTTGGTGGTCTGCCGCCGAAAAAGAAGCTCCTTGGTAACTATCCAGGTACATTGGATCAAGGGAAGAGCAACAACGAGTTGCCTGTTGCGTCTATGGCTGGCTTGCCAATTTCTGTCAGTCAAGATACAAACAATGGTCAAGCTGCGAAGGTTCCTGCTAACAAGATCCAAGATCCTGCACTTGGTACAGGCGAAGTTGCGACGTTGAGTAATCCACTAGCTGTAGCAAATATGGATGCAGTGGTTCTAGCCTATGGGCATCATCCTTCATCAGTTGCAGCTGCTAGTGGTAGTGGTGTTACTATTCAAAGTCTTGTCAAAGAAGCCGCTGGGGATTCAAAGGCACCCTTGGCTGATCACGATGTGGCAATCACTGGAACAGGCTCACTTAAGGCTCCAAACAGTCCAGGAAAAGCTGGTGAAGATGCGCAGCAAACGTCAGAGGCAGTGCCAATGGATGTTAACAGAAGTTAACTAGATCTTGAGGGAGCAGGGAGGCAGAGTGGATCACAGCCGTCGAAACCTGGAGCTTGCCTCTTGTTTCACGGGCAAATTACATTCTCGACAGTGTTTTAATGCTTTCTATATAACATTCATTAAAATCAAGCCTGTATCGTTTACATACAGAGACAAAAATTGATGATTTGAAACAGGGATGCACTTTTCTTGAACAAAATAAAAAGAAAGTTCACCGGACTGGCTTGAACTTGGGTCGGAAGAGAAAAATTACAAAGATGTGAATCCAAAAAGGTTCAGTTAGTCAAAAAGGGTATTTTTGGATATATAAATTTTTGTCATTAAAGCACCTGCAAAGGCATAGGTATTGAGCCCAATCACCACTGACGTATCAAGCAACACGCTCCTCGCAACACATCCAAATCCAAGTGCGTGTTCCTCCCACACCTCATGACATCGGATTCGCTTCACAAGTTTCCACCTTCATCACACAATATCAGCTCGTAGTCATCCAAAGATACTACTCTAACCACCACTATCAAGATGAAGTTCTCTATGATCGCTATTGCCGCCGCGGCCCTTGCCGCCGGTGTTGAAGGCTTCTCCACCGTTGCCGCCCCCCGTAGTGTCATGCGTGTGAGTTAACAGTTACCATATTCTGATTTAATGAAGATTGCGTAGATTCGAGAGAGAAAACGATTGTTCCACGATTAGTTTGGATGTAATGGTTACATCTTTTCGTCCCTCGTGTCGGAGATGCAGTGCTATACAACGCAATCAATATATTGTCTTCATCCATCTCTTGTGTACTCACCGAATGTAATCTTTGAAATTCTTTATAGGCCGCTCCACTCAAGATGGCCGATGCTGCCACTGATGTTGACACAAAGGCTGCCCTTGCCACCGCTGCCAACGAAGCCCGTGGTCTTGCCATGGACTCCATTGCTGCCGCCCACTCTGGACACATGGGTCTTCCTCTTGGATGCGCCGAAGTTGGAGCCGTTCTTTACGGATCTCAGGTAAGCATTATGCTGCAAGCATTTTCATGAGTTAAATATTTTGTATTATGCAATTGCATGTGTCTCATGATTATTTCGAAATGTAAACTGCGACAATAGATGCAATACAACCCCAAGGACACCCAGTGGATCAACCGTGATCGTTTCATCCTTTCTGCTGGACACGGATCTATGTTCCTTTACTCCTGGCTCAACCTCGCCGGATTCGATCTCTCCATCGAGGAATTGAAGAACTTCCGTCAACACCACTCCCAAACTCCTGGTCACCCTGAATTCCCCAACAGTGAGCACACCACCCCCGGAATTGAGTGCACCACTGGTCCTCTTGGAGCAGGAGTTTCCAACGCTGTTGGTTTCGCTGTTTCTGAGAAGATGGCTGCTGCCAGATACAACACTGAGGAGCACAAGATCTTCGGACACCACGTCTTCGCTCTTGCTGGAGATGGATGCTTCCAAGAGGGAATCTCCGCTGAGGCCGCCCAATTCGCCGCTCACGAGAAGCTTGACAACTTGATCATCCTTTACGACTCCAACGAAGTCACTCTTGATAAGATGGCCGAATACACCCAGTCTGAGGACATCATTAAGCGTTACGAGGCTTACGGTTTTGAGACTTACGAAATTGATGGACACGACCTTGCTGTTGTTGAGGAGACCATCGCTGCTGCCAAGGCCTCCGACAACGGAAAGCCCAAGTTTATTAAGTGCAACACCATCATCGGAAAGGGAATGGAAGAGACTGAGGGAACCAACGCCGCCCACGGAGAGGCCGGTGTCCCATACGTTGACAAGGCCCGTGCTTCTATCGGCCTTCCTGAGGAGAAGTGGTATGTTTCTGAGGGAACACGTGATTTCTTCGCTGGTGTCCAGGAGAAGAACGGAAAGATCTACGACGAATGGCAGAACACTTACGCTGCATGGAAGGAGGCCAACCCCGATATGGCCAAGGAGCTTGAGGATGCCGTAAATGACGTCACCATGCCCGCTGAGGACATGCTTGCTGCCATCCCTGAGATGGGCGGTGATGCTGAAGCCACCCGTGTGTCTGGTTACAAGGTTATCCAAGAAATTGCCAAGCTTGTTCCTAACTACATCTCCGGATCTGCCGATCTTCACGGATCTACCCGTAACTACATCAACAACGGAGGAAACTTCGGTGCCGGTTTCGACAAGTCCTACGCAGGAAAGAACTTGTACTTCGGAATCCGTGAACATGCCATGGGTGCCATTCTTAACGGTATTGCTTACCACGGTATCTTCAAGGCCTCTGGATCTACCTTCCTTGTCTTCGTTGATTACATGCGTCCTACCATCCGTGTTGCCTCCCTTGCCGAGCTCAACCGTGTGTCCTACATTCTTACCCACGACTCCATCGGTGTTGGTGAGGATGGACCTACTCACCAGCCTGTTGAGACTGTTCCCGGTCTTCGTGTCATCCCTAACCTTGATGTCTTCCGTCCTGCTGACGCCGAAGAGACTGTTGCCGCCTACGTCTCCTCTGTCACCCGCAAGGAGGGACCCACCGCCCTTATCTTGTCTCGTCAGAACCTTAACCAGAACACTGCCATGTCTGCCGCTGACCGTCGTGCCGGTGCCATGAAGGGAGGTTACATTGCCAAGAAAGAGACTGGTGACCTTGATTTGATCATCATTGCCACTGGATCTGAGGTCCAACATGCTCTTGAGGCCGCCGCTGACTTGCCCGGTGCCCGTGTTGTCTCCATGCCTTGCGTTGAGCTTTACGAGCGTCAATCTGATGACTACAAGGAATCCATCCTTCCTTCTACCGTCACCAAGAGAATCGCTATGGAGGCCGCCGTCACCCCCGCTTGGTACAAGTATGCCTCCAAGGTTGTTGGAGTTGACAGATTTGGATTCTCTGCTCCTGGAGATATTGTAATGAAGGAGCTTGGTATGTCTGCTGAGAACCTCAGTGCTGAAATTGCCTCCATGAACTAAGTTTGTCGATCTTGGCTAGGTAGAAAATAATAGATTTGTCATCAAGCACACATCATGTAACATATATTATCACTTTATCTGATAAACGCATATTTTCTATTGAACTCCAACCCTAAATAGATTGAATGAGATGCTTATTGAAATATGTATTCAATTATTTTGAATTGTAGTCGAAGAAGTTTAGATAGAGTTCCAGTTACTTTCTCTTTGAATTCTCCTCGAAGCACAATAAGTACCTTGTGCTTGCTGGGCTCAACTGTGTTGGTCCGGTGGTGGGTGTGCTTCGATTCTTCAGATAGTGCTGTAGTAGGGTAGCCAAGCAAAGTGAGTCGAGATTTTCGAAGATTCATGGGACACTGGGCATATCTCGTTTCGTCCCACCTGCGGAGTACCGGCTTCCGCTTTCTCGCAAAAAAGCCAACAAGAGCAACAAGAGATAAGCATGTACGAAAATGAAACTGAGTAGAGAGACCAACGCAAAGCTTTACTCAGACAGATTCGACGAAATAATAGTATCCAACCATTAAGGCAGGGGAAATCTATTAAGTAGAACAGAACTGCTTGTTATCAATACTATTTATCTGTAGGTGTAGAGGAAACGGCGTAAGCGGTAGCATCAAGACATAATTGCTCATCGGCGGCGTTGAATATCCGATACAACGGGAATCATGGCCAATGACGACTATTATGCAGAATCAGTAGAGGTCGAGCCAGTATGCCAAATTTACTCGACAGAAGACACATTTACCACCTTTGTACAGGGCCTATTAGCAGCATTTGCTCTCGCCTCTTTGTGGGTGAAACGGCTACAAGAGAAACCAAGGCGAAAGTTTCTCACATGGTTCTTAGATGTGTCTAAGCAAGCGTTTGGAGCTTGTTATGCACACATTTTGAATATGATAATATCAGCAATAATTGCGGACAACGTTCAGGGGGATCAAGCGCTGGATGATGAGTGTGCTTGGTATGCCATTAATTATGTCATCGACACAACATTGGGGCTAGCGATTACTATTGTTTTCTTAGACTGGCTGGAAAAACTCGCCAAGTACTTCAATTGGACGTCGCTTAAAAACTCCGGTGTATATGTTGGTAGGAAGGGTTTTATACACTGGGCAATGCAAATGATGGCTTGGATTATCATCTTAACTCTTGTCAAGGTGATTATTTGTGTTGTTATGTGGGTAACATCAGCTCCGTTAGCATACATTGGTGCTATTTTATTCGCTCCTCTCCAATCAAATATTCGGTTTGAACTCTTGTTTGTCATGATATTCTTCCCCGGAGTTCTGAATATTATATATTTTTGGATCACAGATTCATATCTCAAGGCAGGCGCAAATCACAGAGGAGCTCACGAGGATGATGGGAAGGAGTTGCCTTCAGTAAATAAGCATGGAGAGACAGAGACTGTCACCCCCTATTCCGAGATGGGAAGTACAAGTTCAGATGAATTATTCATAGAAGATACGAGGAAGCAATTTGACAGATTGAGAGAGGTGGAAAAATCATTATACGGTAATAATGATTATGCAACATATGGCTCAACAATACGGCCGTTGGTATGATAATGTATGCTAGAACTCAACTTGTACAAAACCACAGAGGAGCATATATAATTCATAAGTTAAGGGGTTTTAGGATTTCTTTTCTTAATTCCTCAATTCCTCAATTTACTGCTGCCCTGCAACGGGCATCAATATTGTTGTTGACTCGTAATCCTTAGCAGGACCTTTTACGCGGTATTTGATGATGATTTCACTTGCTGACAGTCCATTTAATTTGACACGAAATGTCGCCGAATACAAGTCCTTTATGCACAGATGATCAGATGTTGCTTTCACCCACTGTCCACCTTCTTCTTCTACAGTTGGTACAAATTTGAGACTAAGGAACATGTGGGCCCTTTTGCCGCCTTCCACAAAATAAATCTCTAATGCGTCATCCTTCACTTCATACTCATATTCTCTAAAGACATCAAACTTTTGCGTAGGGGAGAATTCATACACGCCATCTTCACGGTAGAGGACAGGGTTGTCCACGCCTGGTAATGCCGTGTTGTTATCTTCGTCACAATCCCTTGTCCAATATTTGGAGTACTTCACAGTGCCGGACACGTGCTCGTGTTTCCCCGTCTGTAAATGCACAATCTTTCTATCATAAGACCAGCTGCCAAGAATTGAACTCAGAACGAGCTTGGGCATTCGGCTACCATCTTGACCTCTCTTGATTTCCCGTGTAAGGTCAAGTCGACACTGCTCTCTGAGACGTTCATCCTTCTGATACAAGGGTGGGATAACAATGCCAAACTTTCCGTCACAGTCTGACGGGTCTCCCTGATTTAACACTTGGATCAGTGTATCCATCAAGTCTGGATAAAAGTGAGGAAACTGTTGACGAGGGCTGGACTTTCGCATTGTTTCGCTTGTTTTCAAGGCTGACTTGTATGCTTCATCTTCGATTGATACCGAGCCACTCATCAACTTAGCAGCCAGTCGTGCTTGGAGGTCCATCACACCCATATAAGGACCTTTGTATAGCCCGCAAAAAGCCAAGTTGGGTAATGATGGGTGCAAAGTATCAAAGGCAAGTGTCAAAGGACTGAATTTATCGTCTTGGTCGTAGTCAAGCGTTGACAGAATTTCAGATGACAGAAAATTGTGCAGGTTCGGTTTGTAACCAGTTGCACAAATCACACAGTCAATATCAGCGAGTGCATCATGTGCCTCGGTAGTGGTGTCTAATTGTAAGCTGCCATCGTCATTTATCCCAACCAAGTGGCCTTGAATTGCATGTATCTTTTCTTCATTAACAAGATCGACATATTCGTCACTTATCGCAACAATTGTAGGTTCGTTCCAATTCGTTGGTTCACCCAACGGAGAGAAACGCTGCTTACGTCCAACAAGAGACTGAACGTATTGATGTCGTTCTTGACACATCTCTGGTGTTAGCTCTGTAACCTCACCTTGAAAGGGTTGTGTTCTTTGATACAATGCCAGATCGGACGGAAGTATGGTAATGGTTTTAGTATTCCCGAATGGTTCTGAAGATAGCAATGGATGAAATTTGTAGATCCATCGAGGTATTACCCATGGAATGGAAGGTAATATACTGACAACACGAGCTGCAGACTTGGAAACATCCGATGCTATTTCAAGGGAGCTAAACGAACCTCCAACTACAGCAACATTCTTCCCTTTGAACTGCTCATGCGTCCGATATTGAGATGAATGGAGTATTTGAGGTCTTTTTCCACTGGAATCATTCTTACTATTGATTTTGTCGTTGAGGAAGGAAGGCATGCATGGAGTATGAAAGAAGCCACTTGCAATCACAACCCCACCAAAGTCACGACAGTGTGTTCTTTGCGTAGTCACGTCTAACCATTCTACTTTGTAATTTGCTTCTTCGTTATCTGTACTTAGCGGCATTGTGCTGCAACAACTGACATTGGTTACTCGACATTGCATTAAAAACTCGCAAGAAGACGGATCTTCCTGCAGAAATGTATCTGAATAACTCTGTAGGTAGTCATGGATTTCTTCCCCTGTTGGAAATGTACTTGCCTCTTCTGGCCAAGGAAAGTCTGTATATTGACAAGTGTATTTAGATAGATTTGTTCTCATTCCACTCCACATTTTGCTTGCTGGATGATGATACTCATCATCGTGGTGTGATGATCGCTTCTCGGATGATGTATGTACAGCTGATGATGGCGTCCATGCTCCTCCGATCGTTTTGGCCGCCTCAAAAAGAACTGGGCGTAGACCAGCACTAATCAAGTGCCTTGCAGCGACGAGACCTGCTGATCCGGCGCCGATGACTGCAACGTCAATCATTCTGTGCGCAGCAGTTAATTATGTTGTAGATCGATGTGCTCTCATCATCTTCTCATCATCATCATGGTGGCAGCTTTGAAAAAGGCGCGACTGACGATAAGGAAACTTTTTTCCTTCTCTCGTCTCTCCATCTCTTCTCTTCTCTTCTCTTCTCTTCTCCTCAAAAATGCCGACCAAACGCCCGCACCGCAAGATGATGCTCACATTTTCTTCGTCGGCGTCGGTAGGCTTTGTGTCACCATGATATCATCCAGCACCCGCCGCCTACTACTCAGCACCAGCACACGGAGTGGTGGTGCCTCCCGACAAAGAGGTGTCGTGAGCTGCGCATCGAAACGTTGCTTCGTTTCCTTGACTCAGCAATCACAACCACAATCATCATGGACCTCGACACATCGTGAACATCATCACCACCCACAATCATTCCTCCAATGTTCATCACTAACAACTCAACAAAGATGGATGTCCAGCTCTGAACTGCCCTACCACATAGTCGTGGGCATGCCCGCTTTGTCTCCCACAATGACATCCGGCTCAATCTCCAAATGGAACGTTTCCGTAGGCGACACTTTCATCGCGGGTGATTCCCTCGCGGTAATTGAAACGGACAAGGCGACGATTGACTTTGAAGCGCAGGATGATGGTGTGGTGGCGAAGATTTTGGTGGAGGAGGGAGGGGGGGAAGTGGACTGTGGATTGCCGATTATGGTGACGGTGGAGGAAGAGGATGATGTTGCCGCGTTTGCAAATTTTGTACCAGATGCTTCCGGTGGTGGAGCTGCTGCTGCTGCTCCTGCCGCAGCTGAGTCTACACCTCCTGCTCCTGCTGCAGCAGCTGCCCCAGCAGCAACTCCTGCGGCTGATTTACCCTATCACATTGTCGTCGGTATGCCTGCCCTATCACCAACCATGGAGGCTGGAACTATATCCAAATGGAATGTCGCCGAGGGAGAATCATTCTCCGCCGGAGATTCCCTTGCTGTAATTGAAACAGATAAAGCAACAATTGACTTTGAAGCACAAGATGATGGTGTCGTTGGAAAAATCATGGTGGAGGCTGGATCGGGGGAAGTGGCCGTAGGTGTCCCCATTATGGTGACGGTGGAAGAGGAGGATGATGTCGCCGCCTTCAAGGACTTTGTTGCGGGAAGTGCTCCGGATTCTGCGGCCACGGAGGCTTCGGTTGCTCCTCCAGTGGTGGAGGAAGTGAAGGCTCCAGAACCTGCAGTGGCAGCGGCACCTACTCCTGTGGCAGCAGCTGCTCCTGCTGCACCAACACCAGTGGCAGCAGCCAAACCTGCAGCAGCAACAGCGGCACCAACTCCAGTACAGGGAGCAGTGTCTTTGGGTGGATCCTCGTGGGGGCAATTGGCAGCAGAAAGTTCTCCTTTGGCAAGAGCTCTTGCGAGCAAACAAAAAGAATATATTGAGAAATATGGCTCAACTGGTCATGTTCCTCTTGTATAGAGAAAATATATCGTTGTCTTGAGGATTTGATGTTGGAGTTGAAGTTATTAAAGTTAATCGTGTGACTTTCCTCTCCAACTGCTTTTTATCTAAGGTACTTTTCACTTACCTGCGTGCAGCTGTATTACTGTTGGATGTATGCGGGGGAATTCATTCATGGAGCTTCAGACCGTATCAATGTGGCATCAACAGAGACTGGTGTTTTAGCTGTAAGTGAAAACATTCTTTTACGTGCCCTGGTGAAGACTAATGTGTACATTATTTTAATGCAGGTTCCATCTGATTACGTCGCGTCTGCAGATACGACTGGATGAGATACTGACGCAACTACTGGCGCCTGTGTTAGTGGCTTCGCATCATCTGAAAGCGCATTGTTTGTATCACCAACATTATTCGTATTCATGCGGTTTGTCTCAGCAGCTCGAAGAAATGATCGAAAATCAATATCGTGTGTATGACTGTACCCAGAAGGTATAGTTGGACACTCTCCAAACTTGACATGAATTTTCCCACCAATCTGTCTCTGTTCCAAACAGTACAAATTTGCAAGCAACTTACAATACTTGGACAACTCGCTATCCCCTCCAGCTAGAGCTTCAAGAATCTGCTTCGTTACCTTTTGCTTTGTGATGCATCTCACAACATGCTCTTTCCCAAACAAAAGTACATCACGTGCAAGGTTGTCAACAGATGTAAGCTTCATGAAGCAGCATCCATTCTTTTCCGTAATGCAGTTCTGACATCGTAGTCCTAACGACCCATCGTTAGCCCCTTTCATTATCTTGGGTGTCAGCTCGAATATCTCAAGTTGAGCAAGGAGAATTTTCTGAGAGGGATGAAGATATTTTGCTTCCTTCTGAAGCAGCGATGTTAGGAATGGTAGTCCATCAAGAGGCCCAACGTACATCGAACGTCCTTCCTCATAGTGCAACTGACAGTCCATATCACCAATTTTCATTTCCTCATGAACTGATTGTATCTTTGTACGTTTCGAAGAGGGAGAGCTTTCAGCCGAGGAACCGTCCTGTCTCTTCCCCTTCTTTGTCCCGATAAGTGCCGTGCTGGAAGAAGCCTGCCTTCCACGTTTGCTCATCTCAGACCCATTAATCTTTCTGAACTTATCATCCGGAATTACAACTAATTGCTTATCGCCCTTGATGGCACCTTCTACAATACCGTTGGCGAGCAAAAACGACTCCAAGAACTTCCCGAAAGACAACTCACCCACAATCTCGGATGATTTATCCAGTATATTTGTAATGTGCTCTTGCATGGATTCTACAACTTCAGGAGGTGCATTTTGACATTCAAGGATGTGATTGCACACTAGAACGGGGAGCATTTCAGTCATTTTCTTGAATGTCCAAGTTGTCGACATTTCTTGATTGCAATATTGACATTGAAGGGCCACAGAGCCGTTGAATGGGTGATGTAACAGCCTCACCGACTGTAGAATGGCAGCGTGACAGTTGGAGATCTTTTCAAAATCGGCTGAATCTGAAACACTTTGGACAAATGGGGAGAAGAGCTCCACATTCTTTGCTAGCTGACGTGAATCACCAAGATGTTGTTCGACTCCTTTATTTGCTTGCTTTTTTGGGAGTGTCTCCTTCTCCTTCTTTTTGGTCTCCATGTCAATCTTGCACTGAACTTCATGTTCCTCTGCTTCCTTGTATGTTTTAAAGTTCGCAATTTTGCATACATCACAAGTCCAGCACTTCTTTTTGGTCTCCATGTCAATCTTGCACTGAACTTCATGTTCCTCTGCTTCCTTGTATGTTTTAAAGTTCGCAATTTTGCATACATCACAAGTCCAGCACGTGATGTAGTTGGGATCTTTTTGTGTAGGCTCACTAGCTGGAGCTGATGGCGGTAACGGTGCTGCAGTTTTGTCGGCAGAATCGATAATTTCGACCGAGGAGTCATCCTCATTTGCCACTCCCATGCTTTGGGGGGCAGGTGCAGGGATAGCTAATGGTTTTGGCACCGCCGACGTCGTACTTTTGATGGGCGGATCAATAATTTCCACAGACGAATCATCATCTGACTTGGCACCATTTCCATTTTCTTTCAAGGTTTCCTCTGCCAAAGGTAAATCTTTCCGTGTCAAAGGAACAGGACCCCTACAAGAGCGCTCATGCTCTATCAATGTAGCCGCTTTGGAAAACCTCATGATTTTGCAAACCCGACAACTGAACCAAACGGGTTCGTTACATGTGGCTTCGTGAGTGCGGGCCTTTTCTCTGTCGGTGAATAGAATTTTGCAATTGGAACATTTGAAGTATTTGACACGAAGGAGGTTTTCAGCAGCAGCAGGAGGATTATTATTCACTGGCGGTGGTTGTGCAGCAGGAGCCTGGGGTTGTGCCTGTGGTTGTGGCGGAGGTGGGTGAGCATTAATAGCAGCTTGGGTTTTGGCACATTCATTCTCGTGCGCAATCGCCTCTTCCATGGTGGGGAAGCTGGCCATTTGGCAGATGTCACATCGATAGAGGGTCACCAGGTTATTACTCATGGTGCCTTCGTCACTTCCGAGCTGAAACGTCAACGCAACTGCGAGCTAGATAAGTATGTTAGGGTAGATTCTTTTATGTGCTTGATCATGATTTTTATCTTTTGAGGTGCCAACTGCAAAGTTATCCCGTTTAGATAAGACATTAATGCATCGGCGATGGCGGATGGCGCCCGGCAGCCTGCAACCTGCAAAATGCAACCTGGCTGGGCTGGCCAACCACCACAATGACGCTGCTGGGCACGGCATAGACTAGCCTCTTACATCTAATTGACGGCAAAAGGATTGAGCAGCAGAGCAGTTCTAAAGTGATTCCGAGAAGTACATTTTTCTTCTTATATTCATCTTTTCAACATAATATCACAATGTCTCAAGCTGAATTCAAGCGCCGGTAAGTTATTGTAAATTTATCGTCAATAATATTTCTCCAGCCTCCTCTTTCTCTAACCTACTTGCCGTCATTTGTTTTATCGCACAGCCTAAAGGCGTTAATGCTCAAGCCGGAAAATCAAGTGTGCAGTGATTGTCCCGAGCGCCAACCACGATGGGCATCCCTCATCGTGCCACCGCCTGGAGCTCCTGCTGGATCTTTGCCCATGGGGGCATTTTGCTGTTTAGAATGCAGTGGAAGTCATAGAAGGTTGGGAGTGCATATTAGTTTTGTGAGGAGTGTCAATTTAGATCAATGTAAGTCTTGTTGTTTTCTACTTCCTTGCTTGGTCATCATTTTTTGTAAGAGACTCATCCAATGAAACTTTTGTACAAAAATCTTCAGGGAAAGAAAAGGAAGTTCTTGCCATGGAAAACGGAGGAAATGCAAAAGTTAATGCCATCTTCGAAGCACACCTTAATGTTAACAAACCCAACAACTCTGCATCTGGACCGGTTCGCGAACGCTTCATTCGTGATAAATACGAACGCCGCAAATTCTATGACCCTAGAGCCTTTGAAACTTCTGCTCAAATGAGTAATGGGGGAGGACAAGAGGAGGAAGCGGTGATTGCCGGGGTACAACGTCGTCTTGCATCGAATCGCACACCATCCGATGCGGCGAGGAGACGGGTGGAAGAGCGTGCTGCTAGAAATCGTTCTGGTGGTAAAGTGGGTAGCTCGTCTCCTCGTCGTAGCAAGCCTGCGAAGGCGAAGGCACCTGTGCCGGTGGCAGCACCTGAACCTGTTGCTGATTTGCTTGATTTTGGGGATTTCAATTCAGTTGAGGCTGCTTCTTCATTTGGCCAAACCAATGATATTCCCACCCCGACTTCCACCACTGCAGTTGCTGCGTCGCTACCAGCAGCACCAACTGTGGCGCCACCTGCACCTCCCGCAGCAGCAGTCGACATGTTTGCCAACATGACTTCACCAGTTCAGAATGCAGCACCAGCAGCAACTCAGCAACAGCAGCATCCAGAGAAGAAAACAATGAGTAATGCAGATATTTTGTCCATGTTCAACACTCCTAGTACGCAGCATAACCCTATGCAGCAGAATATGTTCCCCATGCAAATGGCAGGAGGAATGGGAGGTGGCAACAGTATGGGCATGATGAATGCGAACAACAACAATATGGGC
>JALLBH010000025.1:25369-72157 GCA_036940005.1 Skeletonema menzelii
AGGAGGAATGGGAGGTGGCAACAGTATGGGCATGATGAATGCGAACAACAACAATATGGGCATGATGAATCAACAGCAAATGGGAATGAATAATATGGGCATGGGTGGAAATATGAATCAGACGATGGGCATGCAGAATGGAATGGGTATGCAGAATGGAATGGGGCAAATGAACCAGCAGCAACAGCAGCCAATGGGAATGAATAACATAATGGCTGGAAATAATATGAATCAAATGATGATGATGCAGCAGCAGCAACAGCAGAATCAAATGCAGCAAATGAATATGATGGGCGGAAACAACATGATGATGCCAGGGGGTGGTATGATGCAGGGAGGTAACCAATTCGGGTCACAAATGGGCCAAGCGCAGCAGAAACGAGGTGGATCAACTGTGAATCAGTTTGCAGATTTTGGCAACTTTGGTAGATAGGAAGTAAGATTACTCTAGGGATTTGTACTCATCACGCACTCGGTAATAACGTCATCAACATGTCTTTGAGGTCTTCTCGTTTCCAACCTCTCAACTTTATTACCTCAACTGCTTCCTTTTCATCTTCTTCACTCCATCCTCCCTTCTTGTGTTTATCAAAAAGCATCAATTTGGGACCGCTTCCTCCACTCATGATTCCCATCATCATCATCTGCATCATCATCTCCGAGTCCATTGAAGACTTTGTAGATGCCACAGCTTTGAATCTATTTTCTCCTTTAAACGACAAGACATCGCTTAGGTCTCTTTCTAAGAAGTCTTTGATCTCCTGACCCAAACTTCCTTCATTATAGGTCAACAAGGCATATTTAAATTTTCCACGTAGTGAGTAGTCTGGATGAAGCACTGGATTCACCTTGTGGAACTGACAGCATTGACGGCACTCTTCCCCTATATTAAGGTTTTGTTGTCTCTGTAGCTTTTGAATGGTTGTTGATTCATCTATTAATCGGCAAGTATCGCAGCTTAAATTGGCCGGATCAAAGCCTCTTTCCAGACACCAATTTTCAGATACTTCTAGTGCTGCGACTGACGTAGACACTGCTACCGCTAACACCAATAGCGTCAAAAACAACATCATTCTCTGCTTGAACATGATCTATTCCTATTCACTTCGAACATTTTTTGAGTTCATGCAGGTTCATGATTTATTTTTTCGCCTCAGTATCTAGGAAAGAGGCTTACTAGTAGAGTACTTTTCACACTGAAACCTGAAACGTGTGAAAACTGCGGAGAAAGTCTGTCGGGAAGGAAAGGACTTCGACTTGGCTCAAGGAGACAAGAATGAACTCGCCAAACCAAACCATAGAAGGACCTAGATACCGGCATGCAAGAGGGAGGCACCAAGAGGGAGGGAAATAACCACTTTCCTGAATAAAAGCCGTGCAATCATAAGCAAGTGAATAAGGTCTATGTAGTGGAGAGGAGGTATCTGCCCTACAAAATGTTTGGTGACCGAAACAAGCTAGTAACGTCGCTGCTCGAAAAGAGCAGCGCCGTTTGTGGCTCAATCCAAAATACAATTCAAGACGAGGACAACATCGAATGGGTCAGGGCAAAGACCGAGCATCTTCAACTGAAGGGTGTGGAATGTGCTAGAAACACCTGTCAAAACCCGCATCATGATGTTAACCAGGAGTATGATCAATCTCATGATTTTTCACAAACTGATCTGTCCGAGACCATGTCAGAGACATATGACGATTTTGTACGGGAGAGAGATCAAACGTTTGCAACGGATGATACGTCTGTTTATTCGGGGGCAATGGAGAAGCCTCGTGGGCTTCCGCCGAGGGGGAAGGCGGCTATTGGGTCGGTTCCATCCAATGGCAGCTCTTCTTCGCACACCGGGCACACCGTTGTAATTGGATTGTGCCTATCGAGGAGAAGTGGCATTGGGCACGCCGACACTGTTACACGACAATCCGAATTTGATTTTAATGAGCTGCAGGATAGGGATTACAAATATGTTAGCTCTACCGATGAACGAGGTTGGCTAGCTGGAGGGGGAGAGAGGCGTGATCCGTTGGTCAATGTTTCTAAAGGGGAGGTTGGAGATGGAAACAGGCATAAAATTCCTGCGGCGGATACGGTGCACATTCCCATTATTCAAATTAATGCCACCTCTTCTGCGGCGGTAAATGAAATCGTTAGTGCACTTGCTAGAGGCGAGATTTTCATCCCTCACATGTCAATTATGCCGGAGACATTGACTGTCAAGGGCAAGAGCCCACCGGATCTTGTGGTGTCGTTTGGTTGTGAGAGAAATGACGATGTCGATCCAGAAGATTGGTCAAATTGGTGCCTTGAATTTCTCCATAACCAGTTATATGAATATTTTGAACCTCTCGGCGCTGTCTGGTCCAAACGCCCATTCCAAATCACCTTGGCTCGTAAGGTCAAGTGGAAGACTATCAAACACATGAACAAGTATTTTGCACGATCGGAGGACGTCATTCACTCTTGGAGAGAAAAGGGGCCCCAATATTTAACACCCCAAAAAGATGCATTGGGAGTAACAAATGAGGAGGTTACTCGGTCACACGGAATCTATCTCATACGGAATGGTGAAGCGACAAACTACTTTCCTCCCAACTTTCAGCCTCCCTACAAAACAAATGTGACACGAAGCTTAATCAAAAATGTCGTTAATAAGAGTTGGGATTCCAAACATAGAGATTGGCTGGTGGAACCGGTACCCCGTTATCGTGGGCCGATACAAATCATCAGCTCCATGATTGGGTTAGCTAATCCACCTGGATGTGCTACAATCAAGAAGATGGATATATCATTTGATGTTTCATGTGCCGATGACGTAGACCTTGTCACTGAAGCGTACGAATTAGATATGAGAAAGGAAGGAAAGAAGCAGAAACTGCAGACGAAAACACCGCTCAAGCAAAAGAAAACGCCACTTCAAGAAAAGAAAACTCCTCTCAAGGAAATGAAACCAAATGATTCGACAGTTGGCAAAGAAAAGAAGGTCACTAATGCAGAGCACGAGAGCGTTGAAAGTGACCCTCGTCTCCGGTTAGAGGAACAGCAAAATATTGATGATCTTAATCGTGTGGTTGATGAGACTACTATGCGAACGGAGGCAACAAATGCAGGAAAATACGCTAGGACAAAGGTATGTGACTTTGGAATTGACATCTCAATTCATCCGACTTGAATATGCTTTAACCTGTTTTGCTCCTCTTGTCTTCTTTACAGTCCAAAAGGAAGGAAATGAGAGACCGAAGGCAAGACCCCAGCGAAGAAAGAGGTGCGCGTGAGCTTGCTTCTCCAGCTCAAGCTACAACCATGTCCATGAATTACTCGGTGGATTCAGCTTCGCATTTTTTCCGTCAACAACCGATCTCCAATGCCAATAGAGGAGCTTCCATTCTTTCAACAGGCACAGACGATCCAAGCCTCATCAGTTACGTCACGCGGTCAACAATGGGTCCGGCAAAGAATCCAGGTACATCTGGATCTGATGATGTATCTCTTTCAATCCTTGAATCAAAGAGCACTGTTGTGCCGTCTGACGAAGACCTAATTGCAATTGGTTGGGCGAAAGCATATGATCCAAATACAGAAAGTTACTACTACTTCACGCTGGATCGCTCGAAGACTGTCTGGGAAAATCCACTTCTTTCACCGTAACACTTGTCCAATATATATATATGTTGTTATGTTTAGATCAAAAGGTGTAAGCAATCGCTTAATATTAGTTGTTATACAAATTTCTCTATTCGTCAATGTTTACCATCTTTCCAGTTTTAGGATCCCGAACATATGTGCCCGAGGGCGAAGATCTTGATGACCATGGTGCCACCTTCTTCTTCTTAGGCTTATCCTCCTCCTCCTTCATTTCTTCCTCACTGTCTATTGCAGAAGGAACAACTTCTGACCATGTATCCCACATTGCATCCAACAAACACTCGGCACCATCATCTTCATCGCACCCAACCATGTCGACATCGCCAACAATAAAGTCATCATCTGCATATATTTTGTCTATACAATCAGAAGTTGCAGCATCATCTCCAATAATGCACAATTCTACAAGTGCCAATTCATGTCGTTCCATTACATCTGTTCCTCTAGCTACGCAAATGTTCAAGGTACTGTCATCAGCCCTTCCTGCAACAAGTGACTTGATTTTGTCGATTCCCAATCCTGTCACGTCGACTACTTCATCGAATGTTCCAGATAATCTTACAATGACATCGCCCTTTTTCAGTCCAGCATTTTGAGCATTTCCGCCATCAACCACCTGATCGTAATGATAGCGATTGTCAAAAAGTGAGATATAGATCATTTTCTAAGTAAATTGAAACAAAATAGCATAGATAGTTGCCAACATACCTCAGATATAAACACATAAGTGGCTCCATCTGGCTCACTTGCCAAACTCTCTTCCACACTACACCCCAAAGGTTTGTGCTCTGTCAGTGCAAATTCGAGCCATCTCGCTTGAAACAAGCTGCCTGTCAAGTTTGGTCGACCATTAGTACTACTTCTATCGTCGTTTTCTTCAGATGAATCTATGGAAGAAAATGTTTGTGCTTCGCTGTTGAGTCTAGTGGAGGATCTTCCCGACATCATGGTAATCGGTAGTGTATTAGCTGAGAACCACCCAAATGCTTGTCCCGGCGGCAGCACGAGCACTGCCAAAATGGAGGCAACACTCCTCATACTTCTTGGCATGATGATTGCAATTAAAGATACTTAGAGTATGATGAGGCCGACAGCTAGGTATGGCTATGGCCGGCAGATTGGGAAGATGCTTCACTTTGAGAATAGTGGAGTGGCGAGTGGCGACGTGTAGTGGGATTGTTGGTAGGATAGTGAGTGAGTCAATGGGTATTTAGTCTAACGAAGTCCTCGACTTCTTCTTTTCCCAGCCCAGTCATAGATAGCTTGGTCAACGCAAGTGTGTATTATTATTTCAGAGTCACCGACAATGGCCCATAGAAGAAGAGGCGTAGGCGTAGGCCGAGCAGGTGCCGCTGCGTACACGAAAAAGGCAGAAGAACTCCATGCTATCAATTTATCATCTGCCATGGAAACAGTTGAAAAGCTAGAGACGAAACTATCCGATTTTGCCAAACTTCACAAACATGAGATTCAACTCGATCCGGCCTTTCGTGCGAAATTTTTAGAAATGTGTGCCTTGTTGGGGGTGGATATCCTGTCTTCGGAAAAGGGCTTTTGGGGGAAGTTGGGCATGGGCGATTTCTTTTATGAGCTATCTGTAAAAGTTGCCGAAGTTTGCTTGGCGTCGCGATCACGTAATGGTGGAATCATTCGCGTGGGGGAGGTGAATGAAATATTATCACAGAGAGGTACAAGGTTCAAATTTTCAGAAAGTAAAAAGTCATCTTATAGTGACGATGATATTATTACAGCAGTGAAGAAGCTTTCAGCTTTAGGGTCTGGTTTCCGTACCGTGACGGTAGGAAGATCTGTTATGATAATATCCGTCCCCGAAGAGTTAGATGATGATCACATGCAGATTTTGAATCTGGCTCAAGACGATAGTTGTGGAAGTGGAACATATGGGGTGATCACAATTAGAGATATAGAAACAGCACTGAGTTGGGATGAAGACAGGTGTGAGAGAGCACTTGAAAAGCTGATGGGAAAGGGGATGGTCTGGTTGGATGTTAACAATGAAGGAGAGAAGAGCTACTGGTTTCCAAGTTTATGGAAAAAAGAGCACATGATTTAGATTAAATTCTACAGAAGGGCATCAATAAGACGGATTGTTTCGTCTGCGTTTATTAGGAAGACAGCATCGACTCCAGGATGACGGCATGTCATCAATTCGCACGTCGCGTGTATCAGTACCAATCAGTGCGTAAAAGCTGTCCGTGTCCACGCACCAGCGCAACCGTTTCATTACCTCATCGTTGCAATACCCTTTTTTACAGCATTCCTTAAATACTTGAGTGGCAACTTTTGTGCGAAAGGGCGATGGCGTTAGCAGATTCGTACAAGCTTTGAGCGTAAATGCATAGGTGAAGCTGTCTGGGTGATACGCATCTGTACTGCAGCTGTCTCCATTATCATCGTTATTAGAGGAAGGTGTCATCTTCCTGAGTTCTTGGAATGCTTTAATGGCGATCTCGAAAGAAATTCTCTTCTCGTTTTCATCTTGACTAGCTTCTTGAGCGCAGCAATTAATAATATAATTGTACGTGAACGAATTGGGTCTCACATCATTTGCTTTCATTTCATCTAGAAGCGACCAAGCCCTTTGTGCATTGTTGAGTTTCTCAGCATCGTCTCCGTTGTAAGGGGAATTAGCCAATGACAGTATGACAGCAGTATAAATTCTATTGTTTGGCTTCATAGACATGTCACCAGCATAATATTTCTCCTCCATAGCACGAAGAAGACGGAGTGCCACACTACTTGCTTCAGAGAGCTGTTTCTGCTTTGCAAAGGCATCGATGACAATAGAGTAACAAACCAGGTCAGGCTTTGCAGCATCCTTTTGGTCGACGTGGAAGTCAGCGTCTTCTTCGTCACCATCACTTATTACATTTGCGTCATAGAAACGCTTTTCCATTTCAGACAACAGCGACAGTGCTTTCCTTGCGCCGGCTGGACTTCTGCAGTTGGCATGTGCCTTTAGTACTGAGCTGTAATGCTTGACATTGGGCCACACATCATCCACCGTCTTTGCAGATGGGTCGTCATCGCTGTAAATATTGCTAATGTCAACGTCTTCAATCCGTCGACGCAACAACTCTTCAGCATTATCTGCAGCTTTTTCATTACCAGGACAGCTTTGTTTCGTCCATGCATTCAACAGGATACTGTAAGTGTAGGGGTCAGCCGCAACTCCCATTTCGAATTCCATATGGTCAAGGATTGATTGTGCGTGGAGAATTATGCCTTCATTGCTCCTCCTCGCCTGTGGTGTGTTCTTCTCCAAAGTTTGCACTCGAGCAAGTATCGCAATGTTGTACGGTGTAGCATGCAGTACGTATTTGTTCTTGTTCTTTGCAGCTTCATTTCTTGCCACGCGCTCCAGCTCAACTAAGATTGACTCTGCACGATCAGCATTGATCAATCTTTGTCTTTGAGACGATACCCATTTTACGCGTTCACGAAAATCAGCGGCGGGGTCGTATTTTGACCAAGCTGCAATGCATGTACCAAATGCACGAGGTTCTGGAACAAACTCACTGCCCAGTTCGTCACTTTCGTAGAGATCAAGCATCTTAAATAGAATCGTCTCCGCATTAGGCGCATCGTAGTTCTTCACATGTGCGGCAATGCACCCAGAAAAAGCTTTCGATACATCAATAGCATTTAGTACTTGACCTGACTTCATTTTTGATAGCATCCTATCCAATACATCCTCTGCAAGTATAGCAGCTGGATTACGATTACTGATAGATAATGCGAAAATAACAGATGCGTACGAGCTAGAAGGTGCATCACAAAGTTTCTCGAGACGCAATAATAGCTCATGTGCGCGCGTGATGGCATCTTCTTGGGGTTGGCTATTTCCAGATGTCACTGCATACCTTCCAAATCCTTCCAAGATGCATTTGTATGAGTGGGCTAGTGCCTGTTTTGATTTGTCATTTCTATTCAATTTGTACATTTCTTCTTGCATAGCAAGCAATTCTTCCGCTTTTTGAAGAGCACTGAATGAATCTTCTTGTGATAGAGGATTAGACTCTAATTCAATATTCATTTCGTTTGCCATCTCTGTTATGTTAGCTATTGGCAAAGTCTTGCGGGGCTTTGATGTGTCCTTTCTATCTGAGAAAGCTTGAATGCGATGGCTAGCGAGGGCTTCAATGACGTATGATATGGATTTCCAATCCGGGGAACATATCGTGGCATGATTTCCTTCCATTATAAAGTGTTGGGGCAGCGTGGCGTTCATGAATTTCAACCATAGTAGAGCCTGATCTGCATCACTCGTTTGCTTGCGAGAATTGAATTCAATATTGCCACTTCGCCAAGCAAGGCGCCTCAACACTCTGTTGAATGTGTCCACTGATGGACGGATCTCATCTGGCCATCCTTCGTAGTGACATAAGCAGATCTGAAGCTGCAATAATTCTTGTAGTTTGTCGGTAGACGTCATGGATATCATCTCTTCGGCAGCGTCAATATTATTGTTGATATTCAATCGATATTGCGGATTGCGTTTTTGTTCTTCTTCCCATACCACACCAACATTTGGAACCTTTGTGACACTATTTCTACATCTAAGTCTCCCATACGATCCTGCCACCAAATTAAACGTTCTGTTATCAGGGCAAACTGTTCTTCCATCACTTCTATATCGGTTTTCCATCATTCTACGAAGCATACGTTCTGCTGTCTGCGCAGAGTTGGGGTCTTCAAATGGCGAAGCCCGTTTTAGATGTTGACGAAGAGCAATTTCTTGGTCATCTCGTTGCTTCTGGTTCGAGTATTTTTTGTGATACAGAGCGAAGAAGAGTGGAGGGAAGAGAGTTCTTGCAATATCATGATTAAAGGTGGCAGTCGCAGAGAAGTTTGGAGGTTGCGTTGCTGAGTGAGCCTCTTCTGATACTGACGAGTGAGAATACATCGGTAGTCGGTTGGTGACATCCTTGATTGCAATGAAGCAGCAGCACTGTGTTGTAAGTGTGCATAGTATCAGGGCCGTAATGATATTTGTGATAGATTTTTTCACTTGCTTAGAACTCTTCATTTTAAGTAACCACCTTGCAGATATTATATTACTGGCGTGCAGATTGAACAATCAAAACTGTAGGTGTGGTGATGGCTACAGCAGCAAGCATGAACGGCCCATAAGTAGTGTCGAAACAACATGTAGATCACAGGGGTGATTGATGGGCTACTAACTCTACAATGAGTGATGGGTGATGGTACGATAGGTGGGCGTATTTTATTTCAGGGCCGGCGGGCGCCCGCCGCGAGGCGCGAGGCGCGAGTCTCTCGTATCTCGCGTTGCCACGGGTCTTCGTGATGCGACAAAAAACATGTGACTCAGGATCTACAGTACCACTCTCTAGAGAGAGTGGAGTACTTCTTGATTGAGGCACTTTGGGGACTGT
Organism: Skeletonema menzelii; assembly: GCA_036940005.1. Lineage (NCBI taxonomy): Eukaryota > Bacillariophyta > Thalassiosirophyceae > Thalassiosirales > Thalassiosiraceae > Skeletonema > Skeletonema menzelii. The sequence continues at coordinate 34,424 of JALLBH010000025.1, forward strand.
TAAATATAGGAGTGGACGAAGATAATATAGGGTACTGCTGGATAACGATGCGCTTTCCTGGATCTTATTTTTTTGTCTGGATGTGGTGGGATAAAATAAAATTCATCGTATTGTTCTAGTGCTCAAGCGGTTGACAATGACTTAGCAACAAAGATGCTTTAGATTGGTTTATATGATTAGTAGAGTAGAAAAAGAAACAGGGAGAACGTGCCTGGGACTGTCTCCCGAGTAAACTTCGCACAATCAAGCAAACCTGCAAGATGAGACCCTTGTCGACAATGAAGTACAGCTTTAGAAAATTTTAGTCACAACGGCTTGCGCTTCATCAAAAGCATCAAGGGTAAAACCGATGGTGTTGCGGTGTTTTGGAGATCATTCTAGCGTATGGCGTGGAAACTTGAGCCAATTAAATTGCATCTGTGCTGCCGAAGTATTGTATTTTCAAGTTACTACACTGCGTTTGCGGATCATATATATTGTACTTGGAACTTCTGCAAGGGAATGTTGAGCTTTGGAGTGATGAATTTGTCGATTCCTCTTGACAGATGAAAATGTATGCAGACAAAACATTCATTACATCACGAACATCCTTTGCTGCTTTTAATCCAGCTGGTTTTTCAGATTGTTAAATGATCCTTCGTAGCTATTCTCTCTTCCTTTTTCGTCTCCTACCATTATTTCATCTCTCAGAAATTGATGGATAGCCGACGCTGCGTTGTGCAGAACAGGCTTGTTTGCAGTGACACATTCTGCGTCTTTATTTAATTCACAGAGCGCAGTTTTAGCGGCTATAGAACCCAACCGGTTGCCAGTCTGAAATGCATCATTGAATGATTGAGAATAACCTTCCGCAAAGCCTTCTTGCAGTTTCTCCTCCTTCGTTTCGTCAAATCCATCAAGATAAGATAATGTTTTCACATCACGAAATTCGGCTTCACCTGCACCAAACTCATCTTCACATGATTGGTCTCCAAAAAACTCGTCATCTTCTTCTGCTGCTGAAAAGTCCATGTTAGTATAAGAGGAGTGGCGAGTTTCTGTTATCGTGAGGCTTGTATACCACTACTTTTTCTACAGCAGGATGTCCCCCGCCGAGTGATGTAATTATCAAACTGAGGAGATAGATGATAGATGATGAAGACTTTGCACTTTGCGTGGCGGACTTATGATCGCGTGAATGAAGGATCGTGACACTGTTGACGGCCTTCTCGCATCTCTTTTTACTGAAGTTACTCAAGGCATGACGATACCTCACTTATGCGTCCTCTCTCTCTCTCCATTTTTAGCTATGTAGAGGAGAGAGCTCTTCCAATACATACTTCGCTTCCATTAGGTTGATGTCAAGGTTGCACTGCCTCAGTTAGTTTGGGTGGCAGCTACAGACATATAGGAAACAGGGCGTCGCTCTCGTTTCTTTGTATATAGCTATCTCTATTTTATATATGCGTCAGCTCAGCTTCCTTGCTCTGTAGTAAACTTGTACTCAGTGGCTGAATACCTTGCTCCTTAGCAAGTTGTGAATATATTCCACCACTGCTGAGGAGCTTCTCGGGATCACCAACCTCTACGATCTCGCCTTGCTCTAGCACCACAACTTTATTTACATCCAGCGATCTTACAACCCCAAGACGATGAGTCACCATCATCATACATCGTGTTCTCTCCATTGCTGATCGAAGCGCCTTCACAACTACTTTCTCGCTTTTAGAGTCGAGTGCAGCTGTCGGTTCGTCAAGAAGAAGAATTGTTGGTTCACGAACTAAGGCCCTGGCAATAGCTACTCTTTGTCGCTGTCCGCCTGACAATGTACGACCTCCTTCTCCCACTCTTGTGTCTAACTCGAGACCAAGATCATTCTCTTCACCCGTTACAGGCAAGCCCGCAAGTGATAATGCTCTTGTAACTGCAACTCTGTACTTCTCGCTGTAACATTCTTCTCCGGTTTCTTCATCTATACTATCCTTTTCAACACCGTATAGCACGTTGTCGATGAGTGATAGAGGGAATAAATGAGGTTCTTGCTCGACCACGACTATTTTTGATGCAATATCTTTACGCGACATTTCTCTGAGATCAACACCTTCCACGCTGCACTGCCCTGAGGATGGATCATAGAAACGAAGAATCGTGCGGAGCATCGAAGACTTTCCAGAGCCACTTCTTCCAACGATGGCGACTCTATCATTCTCGTTTATGACAAGATCTACATTTTTTAGTGCAGGCTTTTCCATCGCGCCATAGCTTACAGACATATCTGTCATTTTTATGATGGGATCTTGATCTTGCACTCTATTAATGAGATCTTGTGCAGCGCTTAACTCTAGTAACGTATTTGTCACAGTCTTTGGATCTCTAACAGCTGGGACGCGCCTAATCAAATCAAATACATTGGTGCTTGCTCCAATGGCCGCTTGCACTTTTGCCCACTGATCACCAACTTCGTTGGAAGACTCATTCACGTAATTCGCATAGAACAGGAATGATGTTAGTTTCGCTGCAGGCACAGTGTTTGTACGTCCCAACTTCCAACAGCAGAATAAGAGGAAACACTTCAGAGCTGTCTGCAATGTATCGCTGACAAACTTATGCGTACCATACGCCCATGCTTGAACTTCCTCTAGCTGAAGCGCGTCATACTGTGATGCTTCATATTTCTTCGTCTCTGAATCTACGCCATTGAACGCACGCACGGTTTCGCTCATTGCAAATGAGTTTTCTGCAAGTGCACTAGATTCAGCAAACAATTCCTGGACTCTTTCAGCTAAAGTACGTGTAAAGTCTCCATACAACCAAGAAGCAATGGCTACTAATCCAATTCCACCATATGTAATAAGTCCCAGCTTTGGTTGGATTCTGAACAAGAATACTGACCCAAAGATAAATTGTGCGAGTTGCCGGAGTACAACGTTGACGTGAAAAGATATCACCATTCCGATTTTATTCACGTCATTATTCAGCCGAGAAAGTAGGAAGCCAGTCTCTGTACCATCGAAAAAAGCTGCTTCTTGCATTAAGAGATTGCGATGAAGTTTCACTCGAACATTGTAGTTGGCTCGAGTACCTGTTATTGCAGCACGTTGTGTGATAGTGAGTAATTAGTTTGTTGAAAAGAAAAGAAACATTAAAACATGCATCATTCATTTGCAAAGCAACGTACCAGCTATCCAAAACAAAGCACCACGAAAACCAGTAAAAAGTGCCTCAGCCACATGAGATAGACCAAGCCCTCCAATTGCCCACATCAGCTTGGCTCGATTATGATCCTGAGAAGCCACACAACTTATACAAGCACTGTAGAAGTGAGGGACTATACTCGACGTAAATGCACCCAAAATTAGGTATGAAAATGCAGGAAGTAGCAATGAAGAATCATATCCAACGAGACGAGTCAGATTCTTGCGCGACTCGTTAAGCTTGCGTATGCTTTCACGAATTCCAAGGTTCTCATCGGATTTTTCTATGATTTCCACCGCATCATCTACGTCTGTAACTGAGTGTTTGTATTTACGAAGAAAGATCAGTTGCTTTAACCGATGACGTAATCTGCGTCTATTACTCCGACCCTGACTGCGTTGAGCACGTTTTTCAAGAATTGTTTGGGCACTAAAGCGTACGAAGAAGGCGAAGCTTTCGAGAACTTTCATTGTGCGTGGCTGGAAATCATCATCGGGTAGCTCATCATCTGTCTCTGATACATCACCGTTGGCTGCTGCAGTACTTAAAGAATGTAAAGCAGAAGATGTTCTTGTAAGTTTTTGATGTCTTCCCTGTCTTGCTAGTTGTGGCACTTCAATGTTTCCAAGTAGCAGCGCCGATGGTTGTTGTAGGTGATGCGATCTTCCATGATAAGGATTAACCAAAGCATTCGTCTCATTGTAAAGTGACACAACTGCCACAATCAGTGAGAAGGCAAGCCACCGAGACATCATCTTCTATTGTTCTGTTTGTAATATGCATATAAGCTCTCTTTGAGAGCAAGGAAAAGTGGTGTTGGAACAAGAGATAGATGGAACTTTGACGACCTAATCTTTCTGTTGATCATTTGCTTCTTCTTTGTTATCAACCTGTAGAGAGTCTCTTTTAGATTGACTGGTGGTTCAGGGTGTTGATGGAGTTAGTAGGAAAGGAGCAACGTTCCTCTTTCATTTTGTACAATAGCCTCGCTCTCGCAAACTCGTGGTCAGTGGTGTCGTCGGCATAAACGGGGGCAGCGGGCATGCAGCGCGGTTCTGTTCTCGCTCTCTTTTTCTTTTTCACCATTTTTTTGTCGTTGGAAAAACTCTTTCTCGGTCTTGTTGACGACCCGAAGGCGTACTAATTCCTACGTATTGTTGCCTAAAACATTTCACGAAAATCGAACCACAAGATAACTGTTCTGCAGGCCGTTATTATCATTGGTACCCCATACCACTGCATCATTCTCTCACAATTGCATATTGTACTGTGATCACCTCTGCATCATAACAGCGATCTCCCACCAGCACAAAACCAATGGAGGCGTTGGCTTATGCCGCCGCAACAACGGCCAAGTCTTGGTCAGCGGACGAGGAACAAAAGTTGATTAATCACATGTCTCACGTCTTCGAGCCTGGCTTTGATATGAATGAAATCTTTCCCATCCTCTCTGGAAAATCTCTCGGCGAGATCAAGCAGAAGTGGGAAGAGATTACTTTAACATTACTGAAGAATCCGCCGCCGGTAACGAAGGACCAGCCGCCCCCGGTGCTTGCCGGCATGCCACCACAACCGATGCCTCCACCGGTTGTGTCACGTGCCTATCCTCAAAACATGCCACCAAACGTCCAAACATACTCTGTGAGGAATCTTCCACCGAAAAGGAAATATCCAGAACCTCCCCAGACCGTGCATGCGCCGGCAAAAAAGAAGCAGGGACGTCCACCAAAATCCGAGGTAACTAGCACTGGGCCACCCTGGGAGAAAGAAGATGCTGCACGTTTGGAGAAGCTTATGGAAAATTACCAGGACGCAGCAAATAAATCTCCTCAGTGGGACCAAATTGCTGCCAATTTTCCTGGAAGAACTGCAGTTGACTGCTTAACCCAGTGGCACAAGATGATCCCGGGCGACAAGGTCAGAGGGAAGGGTTCATGGTCAGCCGAGGAGGATGCCATGCTTATTGAAAAGCATGCTTTCTTTGGTCGCAAGTGGAGCAAAATATCCGAGTATCTACCCGGTAGAGCTGGCAAGCAATGCAGGGAGCGATATGTTAATCACTTGGATCCGAACCTTAAGAAGGGAGCCGAGTGGACGGATGATGAAGAAGCAATCTTGATATCATTGCACAAAAATCATGGCAACAAGTGGACGTTGATTGCTAATCAGCTTCCAGGTCGCTCTGACAATGATGTTAAAAACCACTTTAATTCCACCATATCAAGGAAATTTCAAGTTCATGGGAGGGACCGACTCGTGGAAGCTGCTATTCAACAAGTGCAAATGCTCATTAAGGCGGGTATGGTGCCATCTGATTTACTCACAAGACTGCCCTCTCTCCCATTTGATGAACTTGTCGAAAAACGGCAAGCTCCTATCAAGGTTCATCGGGCAGTTCATGAACCTGCGAAGCCGAAGAAGAATTCAATCCCCCCGCATCTCACTTCTTCAAGACCGGGATACCCGAATCCTACCAGCTATGATTTCAATAGCTTCCCTAATCCCAGTGGACCATATTCAAGAGTTGTTCCACAGTATCCTTATCAATATCCTAATCTAACCAATGCCCCTCCAGATGGCACTAATCCGGCAGAAGCACATCCCCAACAGGATGAAGCGCTTCCCTCGGGAGTCACAGCATCGGCCGAAACGGAACCAGCAGAGGAGGCAGAATCGCTGCAAGTCGTTTCTTCACAAGGTGAACGCGAAAAAATGTCTGTTGGCATCGACAAGCTGGCTGTTAGTATATGAATATAATATGATCATGCGTGCCCCTTTGTTACTATTGTATGTGATTGAAACTTCTACCATTTGAGGACAGAAATATTGTTCCCGATTATTGCACGCTTCTTACTCAACATGATAATTAATAATATTTGTCCAAGATTGCTGAAAAGTTGAGATGATTAGATTCTTACTGTTCCCTTACTCAATACTGCTGCAATTAATCTTTACCCGAAGCTATTGAATAACACAATCGATACTGCCATGATTGCCATCCCGATGACAACAGAGTACGTGACAACTGTATCTTCTGGATCGTATCTATGTGCCGTCGGAAGAAGTTCTTTGAAAGAAATCATGACCATCATTCCAGAAACCAAACCAAATAGAGTGGCAAACGCAGCCTGCGACATTGAATTCGCCAACACGGCCCATCCCAGCAAGGCCGCAACTGGTTCTGAAAGACCAGAGAGACATCCCCACAAGAATGCTTTCCAACGATTTCCAGTGGCGTAATAAATGGGGAGCCCCACACACAGGCCTTCTGGAATGTTGTGGATACCAATGGCAATAGCGAGAACTGCTCCCACACTTGGATCGGCGAGAGCAGCAGCAAAAGTCGCAAGACCTTCAGGAAAGTTGTGCAAGGAGATCGATAGGGCGGTACTAAATCCCATATGCACAAGCTTTTTCTTTTGTTGCTCTGGATGCTCCCTAACAGATCGGGCAGCGAAAATATCCTTACCCGAAGCTGCTGCATTTTCAATCACAACTACTTCGGTGGTTTCTTGAAAGTCTTCATCGCTGCTTTTCCCCCCACTCTCATTATCGGAATTTTTGTTGCTGCCATCATTATTTGCCGAGTTTTCTATTGTCTTCTCTTGATCTATGTTTGCTTTAATTTCCTTATCCGCCATTAATTGCCATTCCTCTAATTCGGCGACGGGGTCATCGGCGCAACCGACGCAATGAGGGCAAATTAACTCCTCCTCTGACTCTTCTCGGTTGTCAACGTTGTCATTCCATGAAATTTCAACATCACCCGTATCTTCATGGTGGTGAGGCTTTGTTTCGCCACTGAACCATCTCACCAGAACTGCCACTAGCTGATAATATTGAACAACAAACAAGAAGTGGAGTGAGATGGTTATAGAACGAAGGTGTTCAAAATTGGTGAATATGGAGGTCACAAAGAAGTGTGAAACTAACCTTCATCATCAAAATACCACAAAAGAACGTGAGAGTAGCAAGGTTATGTGCCGCCGCTTCATCATATCCAGCACCATCTGGACCGAACGCTTCTGCCGCCTTGAAAAAAATCTCAACGAACGACACGTAAGTCATGACTCCTGCGGACAATCCCAGTGAACCAGCCAGAACTCGCCGCGAAGCGAGTTTGACAATTTTTGGGAAGAAGACGGCAGATGCACCGATGGCAGTGGCAGCTCCTGCGCCGCACACTAGTCCAAAGGCTACGCCTACGTTTCCCTCTGCTACAACCATGATGATAGACCTGTGATGATGCTAGTGATGGTGATGTGATGGCAGATTTTGTTTTTCAAATGTTACCTATGAAAATGTATTCTACTTCGCAGCTACAGCAAATGCAAAAAGATGATGAAGTGAAGGATCTCGACTATCTTGGCAGATTGATAAGATGAAAATCCAGAGGACCTCTTTGACTTCTTATTGATCGTCAGTGGGATGATGTTATGAGAAGTTGGTAAGAGTTATTGTATCTTCGACTGCAACAAACATTGAGAAAAGTGTAAGGAGTAATAGACACTTCAAGCTTCAAGCCCACTCCGCTTCCACGTCCTGCAAGCGCTTTTTTGTGACACGTGACACGGTTGTGGATGGAGAACATAGAATATGGGTATCAACTTCTTCTTACCTACGTCTTTCTAGAGGGCGGGGTAGGTACCTACCTCTAGAGAATGGTACAGTATCTAGAGTATCGTATGTACGGCGTAAGAGGAAGAAAAGAGAAAAGAAACCCAACGCCCAACGCCCCTCTCTTTACCCAAAGCCAACCCAACGCCAACGCGCGCAAAAGAATTTGAAATGGTACAATAATGTTGTAGGTGGTACAATAGCGAGCCGTTTGCAACAACTTAATTATTAATTTGACTGCCAACCAAAGTATCTGTAAACATGTCGTCCTCAGAGCCGTTAATTCCAGAAGAAGAAGAGCTTCCCCCGCCAACTCTATGTCAAAGCCTCTGCGGATGTCTTATCTGTCTTGCCGCAATCCCTCTTGCATGTCTTGGGCTATGCTGCTGCTGCGCCGTCGGAACTGCCGACAATGTGGTCAACAAGGCGCAGGGAAAGCGTTGGAATCAAGTGGAGCAAAAGTGGGTGATTGATAACTTAGCGGAAGAAGAGACAGCCGTGAGGGACTTGCCAAAGGATGACGAAGACATTTTGAAGGTCAAAGAAGATGAGGAGAAAGCTACAGACAGCATCGCCGCTAAATCGGTCAGTGCGGTAAAGAGTATGGAATACTATGATGCACTCGGGGTCCCTTCGGACGCAACAAGCGGCCAGATCAAGAAAGCTTATTACATCTCGGCACGTAAGTACCATCCGGATAAAAACCCAAGTGAGGAGGCCAAGGTCAAGTTCCAGGCCATTGGGGAAGCGTATCAGGTGTTGAGTGACGAGAAACTCCGCAAAGTGTATGATAAGGAAGGGAAGGATGGGTTGTCTGGAGATAGGACTGAGGTGGCGGTCGAAAACGTGGATCCTTCGCTTGTATTTACATTCTTGTTTGGAAATGATTCGTTCAATGACATTGTTGGCCGACTCTCGCTGGTGACACAAACATTGGTTGGTGGCTCTTCCAATCCAGAACAGTTTACACGCACACAACTGATTGAGTTGGAGCGTCGTCGGGTTGTTCGGTTAGCTATCTCGTTGAGGCAGCGCATCCAATCATTTGTGGATGGAGATGAAGCAGGAGCGAAGGCGATTTGGACATCCAAGGGTGAGGAGCTTGTAGAGGTACGTTATGGAGAGCAAATTCTCAATACTGTGGGTAAATGCTATGCATTGGTTGCCAAAGAGATCATGGGAAATTGGACAGAGGGACTCGATGCCAAGGTACAGGCAAACCAAATGAAGATGGATGCAGGAATGAAGGCTGCCCAAGCCGCACAAGACACAGAGGGTGCTGCCGCACAAGGTGGTGGAGAGGAAGACGCTCTCCCACACATGATCGAAATGATGTGGAACATTACCGTAATTGACATATCGGCTACTATTCGCGAAGTTGTGATGAAGGTGTTGAAGGATATGTCTGTTTCAGACGATATTCGTAAGAAGAGGGCCGAGGCAGTGCAGCAGTTAGGAGGCATTTGGGAAAAGTTGAAGAGCAATAAGACAGATAGTACGCAAAAAAGTGTGCGTAACCTTTACCAATCTGCTACTCGTGCAGCCATGGAAAAGACATTGAACAAGGCTCGAAGCGAGGAGGCCGCTGATAACTAAGGCGCTGAAGAGACACTGCAACCAATGATTGTTCTGCAAAAAGGATGAATGAAGCCATATGTAGAAAAATGTAGGTTGAGTTAAAAACATTAAACTCCGAGTTTTCTCTTCGTTCCATCATAGATCATATCTAATCAAAAGCGCCAGAATCACCGAGTGGTGGCCGCCATCTTGCTTTATCTTCGCCTCTCAAAGGCAACTTGTGTATAGAACCGTCATCATCGAACTAAGCGGTGGATGGGAAAGGGGTTAGAGGAGACAAGAACAATGGACGAAAGAAGTGCACTTTTTTAATTACTCTCACCTTTACCGAGATAATGACCTCGTCTAGAACTTTTACAGGGTCTTTGCATACCGTACCCAAGCACCATCCTTCTACTTCGTTCCAGAAATACTCGACTCTCACACCTCTTTGAATCTGCCCAGCCCATTGAGGCAAACTCGGTTTACCAACTTTCAAATCTTTCTTTGAGTCCTCAGCTTCTTGTAAGCTTTTGAGATCAGTTTTGATGTCTTTATCATCGCCAGCTCCTCCTTGTAACGAGAGTGACTTTGCCACTCTCTTAGCAGAATCCATTGCAAGAATGGAACTCAATTTTCGCACGACAATTCGTAGCCGATGTGTTCCATTGACTGTTTCCAGCATTTTCATCCTAGTACTTGAGGGCAGATTAACTAGTTCTGCGGCCATCATGCCTACGCAAAATGCTCTATCTCTTGGATCGGGAGCAATATCCAGCAATGAAGAACGAAATATCTGAAAGTTGGCAAGACGCTCTTCCGCATCAAATTGACGTTGTATCGCTTGCATCATGGGTGATGCAGTATCAGCAGTCTCAAGAATCGATTGTTCTAGTGGCGAGAGTGGCTCTGCAGTTGCTTCCATTTCTTTTTGTAGGATCGTTTCCAGACTTTGGAGGATTTGTTGGATGAGACTTTTGGCAGGAAGGGTTGCGTAGACATCGTCGTCGTCGTCATCTTCATCATCATCATCGTTGTCGCTCTCTTCATTTTGATCTTTAGAGTCATCTTCGTCCTCGTCCATTAGCTCATCCACAATAGCAACAGGGTATGGGATAGAACTTACAACTTCCTTTACACAGAATCTAAACGCTCCTCTACTCAAAACATGGAGCACGCCAGAATCATCTGCATCGAACTTATCCGATATTTGTTCAGTATCACCACGTTCTTCTAGCACTTCTTCTGAGGTGATGGAGGCAGGTGTTGCAATCAATATTTCAGAGGCACATCCAATAGCACCGATGAGACCATCTTCACCTGCTGCTTTAGACACTACGTGACCGTAGTAACATTGTTGTTCAACTGAATCGCCTTTGTTTTGCACTGCATCTTGAATGACAGATTTGTGGATTGGTATAGCTAAATCGAGTTGGTACAATGACGCTGTAGTCAGCTCAGGTGGCAAGTGATGATTGGGTAGTGGAACGCTGTATCCTGATTCATCGTTGATATCGACTAATAGAGGGATTTTCACATTCTTCTTTGCTACATTGCGGCCATAGTTCATATGCAAACGTGATGACGAAGTTGGTAGGGTGACGATTGAGTTTGTTCTGACAGCAGTAAAGCATTGAACAGCTTGAAATGTCCACATTAAGATGGTGGAGGAAAGCATCATGTCTTATGATATGGTAAGTGTGAGTTGAGGAACTCAGCATCCACTGTGATAAACCGATTGATGTGAGGAGGCAGCCAGCAGCTTCTACGCATTGGTAGCATCGAACTTCACAACAAGTCGTCGCCCCGAAGAAGTTCCGAAGTATTCTGGTGCTCCAGCTCCAGCTGCTGTTAACAGCTTGGTGATGATGGTGCGCTTGCTCTCAGCTTGCTAAGAGCAAGCTACAAAGTTTTGGCGGGCTCTCTTTCGCGGAAATTTCGCCCCTCCTCACCATTCACCCCATGATACTATGCAAAAGATGTCGCCACTACCAGTATTGAATCTGCATTTACAGCGAACCAATCCCACTCTTTTCGCTAGACAGCTCGTCAAAGCTTGTCACGAGATTGGATTCTTTCTATTAGAACATGATCTGCCCTCCTCTGTCTGTGAGCGGGCGCTGTCGGAAACCAGGCAGTTCTTTCAAAGGCCGCTAGAACAAAAGATGTCAATTTATTATGGACATGAACCCAGCTTTAGAGGGTACATGCCAATGGGCGTAGAAAATACAGAAGGAAAGACAGATGGTAGAGAGCAGATTGAGTATGCTGCAGAATATGGCAAGATACACAGCAGTAGAGAGAAGGAACACTTCTACCACAGGCTTCGAGTGTCAGAAAACCCGTGGCCCGATACAATCCAGCCTAGTTTGCGTCCTGCAATCAATGACTATGTTAATGGAGTTTTGACTATAGGAGATCAGCTTCGTGATGCACTGTGTGTCGGAATGGGTATAGATCCAACTCACCTTTCAGATAAAATGTTTAGAAAGAAATCGGGAGATGAGCAGGAGCCCAACTTTTGGTCAATGAAGTTAGTTTCGTATCCTCCTCCTGCAAAGACTACTATCAATAATGAATCAGACACTGAATACGGAGTTGGAGCACATGCTGACAGCAATTTCTTGACGATGATTCTACAAGATGATAAAAACTCTGGGCTGCAAGTACAAACTATCAATGGTCAATGGATAGATGTCCCGCCAACTCCAGCGAACGTCTTGATATGTAACATTGGTGAGCTAGCACAAATCTTTTCAGGCGGCTATTTAATGGCGACACCACATAGAGTATTACGTCCGCAAGATAGTCGAATATCTCTACCCCTGTTTTACAATCCCAAACTAGACCATGTTATGGAATGTATGTTGAACCCAGAAGCTGAAGACTTGACATGGAACCGAAAGGGACAGAATCAGTGGCTACGGAAGGAAAATACTTTAATGGGAAGTGTTGGAGAGAATTCATTCAAGAGCCTCGCACGATCTCATGCTGAAGTGTTCAAACGACATCACAAAGATTTACAGATTCTTAGTGATGGAAGGATACAATTAAGGAAAAACACTTGGTACACTTATTGGTTGATTTGATATATCACAAAATACCTGAGCAAGGTCATTTCACTTTGCTGATTTTTTCACACGCTCCAACCGTGCTCCTTCCACCTTTGCTTTTCGACTTATCTCTGAGCTGATACTATTCCTAATGTCTTCAATCCAAAGTTTCTTCTCCGCTTTACCAGATGTGACAACTGCAAATGATTTGTTCGGGTGGTGAATGTAAAAAGAATGGTGTTTTGATTTTGATGAATGAAAGTCAATGTCTTCAATCTTCATCAAGTGGAGTTGCAGTTCTTCATGCACCACGTAATCACCTTGACTTGATTTGTGAGCATACACCAGTACGTCGCTGAACAAAAAGAACCTATATGTTGAGCTTCTCCCGGCAAGCTGGTGTCGCTTGACTAAATCACCTTCTCTAACAAAAGTCCTTGATGGATCATTCAACAGAACTTCGCCATTACGAATCCTATTTGCAACGAGTTTCATAGCCTGCACTTTCGTGTCGTCAACAAAGAGTGATGTTTGGAGCTTCTTTGTCAAACTTCGCACTTGATCTACTTTCTGGGTATTCGCAGACGGTGGTTCACCAGCTATATTTTTTGATGTTTCGTTTTCGTCTGAACTGCGCTCCGACACCTTTTCCGTGTCAACTTTGAGGCCACTGAAGCGATTCAATCGTTCCAATAGCTTGCTGAATGCTGCGACTTCAATTGGCATATCTAAGTAAGAAGCTGTGCAGAGTGAGTACTCCAATGAAGCGCTGGCTGCGTCCAACCCCGAAATATCAATATGGGCATTCTCGACGGTTGCATTGATTAGTCCATGAATGTGGTGCCAATTGGCACTAAACATTTGGTGCGTCACATACCATAGATCCGTATCTTCGTCACCCTGGTCATCAAAAGATGTGAAATCATTGTCGTTTTGATCGGCGAGAGTGCGGAGCAGCTCTTGCGTTGATTTCACACTTTTTACCCACGCCTGAAGTGATGTCGCAAAGTCTTTGTCGTGTTTGAAAGGAAGAGAGGAACTATTCCCGTGCCCTCGGCGTTTCTTCTTCTTTGTTTTTTGTGGTGAATTCGGGGACACAAGTATCGGTGACATTTCTATTGCGTCATAGATGTCATAAATATAGCTTTGGAACTTGTCAGCAGCGCAAACGTGTCGCAAGTTAGCAATAAACTCGCTCCTGGTCATTTTCTTGAGAGTTTTGCTCTTTGATGGTTGAGATTTGTGCAGGTCGGTATTGAGCATGATGATCGCAAATGATACAAGAAAGCATGTATCTTGATCCTGAAACGGACAGTTAGCAATATCCCCCGCATTATCTTCCCAATAACACTGTGAAAAGGTTGAAATCACCCTGTCAATTTTTTGTGCCTCTCCAGGCAGACGGAAACCACAATTAGTCAAAAAGTGTCTCAGCGCTTTCTCGATATTCATTCCTACAAAAGACACTGCTCTAACGTAGTAGAATCGAATCAAATTCCAGTAATCTTTGTCTATGCCATCAATGCCTCCTTCACCTAGATATTCTCCAAGAATAACCGGGTCAATAGATGACTGATGAACTCTCAAAAAGGATGAAACATGTTTTGGTGATCTTGTCAGCAGATTCTTCGCAATAAGATAATCGATTCCCTTCTTCATCCCTTTCCTTGAGATGAGTTCAAACGCTGTCTCAAGGGATTCTGGCTTTTCGCTTCTTGACTCTCCGCTCCTCGACTGTTTCAGTTCTAATGAACTTGCTGCGCTCTGAGAAGTTTCTTCGCTTGGTGTGGTCACAGTTGGTTGCAATGAGGCTTTTCGTTTTTCAATTGATTCATGCCAATAGTCAACAATATTTTCATCATCAGTAGCGCCCAACATTGCAAGAGGTGGCGACATTTCATTAGAGAAGCTTTGACCAATATCGAATGAATCGCTTTGTGAATGCAGGAGTTGGTGCTGATTTTGTGGAATGTTCTCTGAACAATCCATCATTGACTTGACAATCTTAGCGATCACATCAAAACACATGTTCCTCATCTTCAACGCAGCCTCCCTTACTTGAACCATATCATTGTCTTTTCGAAGTGGAGCTGACTTCTTCGGGGACGCACTAAAGCTAGCAAACCGCCCATGGTCGCTAACTATTGTGGCACATTTTTCGCCAAGAGTACAGAGAGCTTCTATGAGCTTGTTCATCAGTTTGCAGTAAGCAGAGGGCAGCATCTCTTCGGGGCTATCGTAATTCACGTAGAGATCAAGAGCTGTGTTGGGATTTGAAAACCATACTTTCAACTCTTCCAACACTGCTACTTTTTGGTTCAAGAGCGAAGGCATTTCACCTGATACAGTCGGAATATTTCCGTCATCAAAAGATCCTTTCGATGGATGAATTTGCGGACCTAAGCAGAGTATCTTGAGAACAAAGTGCTCAATCAATATAGCCAAATCAACTTTCATCTTACGGCGATAGTATGGATTGCACCAAAGGTGGGAAGTGATCCGAAGGACGCGCTGGTAAACTCGACAATCTTCTATTGAGGCGGCAGTGTTTGATAACATGGTAGGAACCACCATTCGCCTGATCAAATAAATCATGGTTGCCGTAGCTTTCGTAGAATTCATATTACTTCCAAAGAGGTCCTCAGGACAAGCCGCAGTATGCCACATTTTGATGAAATGGAAAAGCAGTTCCAAACTGAGAAGCTTGCTGGCAACATCTCGCGGAACAGGATCTGCATCTTTTGATATTATGCGTACTTTGCCTGAAGCTATTTTGATGAAGCTGGCAAGAATGGCAAAAGAAATGATGTTAGCGTGAACGGCCTTTTGATTTGATGGGTCGTTACTTCCAAATAGACCCACGCCACATTGATTTATCATATCATGCCAAAATAGCTCGCTTCCGCCAGATCTATGAATTTGGTACATTGCAAGTTGAGTGTAGTTGGCAAGGTCCACTTTGTCGATGACACTCTCAGCCGACTTGGATGAATTCATTATCTCTCGCGCTTTTTCCGGATCTTCATCTTCCGTATTGTTTGGATCTTCTAATAAGAAATAACCTTCTGGTTCTTTCACAGTCCTAATGTTTGCAAGCATGATGGACACGAACTCTCTCAGCGCGATCGCAGCAGCCTGTGGCGCACCGCCAGGTAGGTAAACACCGACTATGCTATCTCCAACATCATCTGATAATAAGTAGTCAGAGCCGCGGTGGAATGGCCAGCCAGATGTAGGTACACTCGCTCCAAAGTAGTACACAAACAGATAAAAACGCATAATGAAACCAGTTGTGCGATCGTTGAGTCTACCGTCGGCATATCGTACAGCATCTGAAACAAAGTCAACGCATGAGCGGAAGTACGTCTCTCTTGATGTCGTCGTTGTCACATCGCAGACAACTTGAACGGCCAGATCGATGAGAGTTAATCTAGAACTTGCCTCGACAATATTATTAGCAACTGCCACGTCCTGGGCGAAAAAGTCAGTGTCATTCAATAGCTTGGTCAATCCTTCTACGGCCACAAGAGCAGACCCGCCCTGAGATGTGTAGCATGCTGTCAGTATTGGAGAAAGAATCGCAATGCGTGACTGTAGTATGGGCCCGGGTATTGATGGATTTGCGCATTCAATCGATGGAATGAAATGCATTGTATCCAGGGATGTCTGCACCGTATCATCGAACTGACGATATAGAGGTGAGTTGATTTTGGAGTTCGGGGTACATGCCGACGCAGCACTTCTCTGACTTGGAGAGCTCCCAATTGAATCAACATCAGCAAAGAGAGACGTTGGATCCTCCCTTAGATCGAAACTGTGAATGGAGTCTTCTGACTTATTCTTCAAAGATGAATGGGTAGAAGTAGAACTAATCCACGACGGCACAGCTGTGCCACTCCCCGAACTTCCTTCTCTGGCCAGTTGTATCAGATTCAGACGACTTTGTGCAGATGATGAGCTCAAAATATTATGCGTCGATCGATCCATGATGTGCAACTTTCCCACATCAGATGTTACAACTGTCCCTCCCGTGCAATAGTATGCTTTCAACTCCTTTCTGCCAAAATCTTGTTTCGACTGGAGCACTGACAACACCAACGGCAATGGACGCAAACATTCCAAGTTTTCCAATCTCTGTCGATACGCAAGGAATAATGGCTGGTCTGAATTGGCAGTCATGTCAGCCAAAAAGTTCCGTGGCGTCTTTTCCAACACGGTGTACCCCTCCGGTATGACATCCCCCTTCGATGGTTGCAGACACGTCAAACCTGTCAGGGGGTTGCCCTCCCTCGAACGTCTGTAGCATAAATATACACGCTCTCCCGAGTTGGATGGATTCACATTCGCTGGAGAAGCCAAGTTACTGTTATCAGCACTCTTGTCATCAATTGGTTGATAATATCTCACAACACTAAAGCCAGGTGGGACAAATTCATTCCGATCAGGATAAATTACACATATTGCCGTCACACAGGGACGTTGTACCGCACGATCCCAATTAGGCTCCTTCTTGACATTAACATATAGCAATTCATCCTTCTTTTTCCCAATTGGAAATGCTCTGTAGTAACCTTTGGGTGGCAACATGTTGCTACCCGATGTAATGACAACATCGGTGATTGCAGCTGTAGCAACAGCATTGGGACAATCATCAAGTGACAGTATTAGACCATTGCTCCCTCCAGATTCAACACTCTCCTTGCCGGAAGATTTAAACCGAGCCTTGATGGATTGCTTCACCCTTCGTGCATTGTTGGAGCGTTGTCCATTGTTCGAAGATGGAGAGAGTGGACTTGATGATGAAAGTATGCGTGCATATTCTGATCCAAACATTACTGTGCGACGTTGCTTGGCTGCTTCTGCTGCTGCTGGTGGTGGTGTTTGTTCTGCTTTTTTGCCTTTTGGAGTGTTGGTCAAAGAAGAATTTTTCTTTTTCGATGCTGATTCTCCCTCATCTTCCACTTCAAAACTAAAACTGTCCATGTTATTTATATCTGTATCACCCCATAAGAAGTTGGCTGAAGTTCCATCTTTTTGTTTGTCGCTGCTGTGATGATGTTGCAACAATGGCTGTTCTAAGTTGCTCTCGCTGCTGAAATGATTGTTTGAATTTCGAGAAATTGACTCAACCGTTTGCGAACACAAATCAGCCAAAGCACTTGTACCCATCAGCTCTGACCCAATAGTAAAACATGCACTTGATGAATATGTTATCGCAAGACTACTCATGTCCTGCTTGCTGCTAAAGCTGCTATTTGAAAATGAAGACCGTGGTGACAAGGCGGCGTTGTCGGAAGGAGGCCGAGGAGGAAATCGTAATTGTTTGGGCCTTGGAAGGCGGTCCACTCCAGCACTGCTAGACGACATCGATGGTTCCGATGCCGTTACACTTGCAACATCATTATTATTGTACTGAATGGAGATGTGATTGTTGCCTTGGATTCTGCTGGTCTTGTTCCGATTGATATTGGCGGTTATGTCATCAGGATAATTATCAAAGTTTCCAGACGGGGCGTCGCCCTCGGTTAGTTGGCGACGTATCGATTCTACGAGACAGCTTGCCTCCTCCATGCCGTCGGTGCTGCTGGATAAAGCCGTGGTTGTGTTCATGCGTCGTATTGTTTCTATGATTGCCTTCTCAGATGTTGTCGTGCAACAGTAGAATAATATTTTGATTGAGCTGTCTACTGGAACAACGGTTTCATATGCGCCTGATCGTCATTTAACCAGATGGTTACACAGCGCAGTAGAGTTGTCAGATGGCTGCTTCCTAAAATGATGGACAATTAATTGCTCTCTGCAGCGTACTTAGGGTACAAAAACAAAAGTGTCGCTTCCATTCGGGTACCATATGACTGCAACGACGACATCTCTACCACAGTACCTTGACGCGAGAAGCAGAGACGATGAGATTAGAGCGATAGCCACTTCTTTCGGGTTTGCAATCCTTTCGTTTGAATTTCATCTTCAAATTGTGGGCAAAGCTGACTCAGCCCCCCAAGCCCCAAAACGAAAAACGACCATTGACCATGAGATGCAAAAAGTAACCAAGTAAAGCAGCGCAAGCGACAGAAGCAGCAGCAACGTTCGGAGTGTAAAACATCTGCAATGGTCTGGAACAGAATTCGTGACGCCCTCTCCGGTCCACCAACCCTCGAAGGCCCTTCCAAACTCCCCTCCTACTTCCCCGTCGAGCCAGCTGGGTGTGAAAAACACGCAGAAAAATTATTCGCATGCTTGGCCAATGAGGCAACTACCAAGGCTAGAGATATGGAAAAGATGGGATATGGAAAGAGTTATTATGAGGATGTTGAGAAGGAGCGGGTGGCCAAGTTGCAGCAGCAACAACAAAGTGATAGTAACGCAGGAAAGATTGATGAGAAAGCAGATATTGACAAGTCCAATTTACCGTCTCCAAATGACAATCCATTAGATGAATGTCGATTAGCAATTGCATACTACAAACGTTGTTGTGATCGAGAATTGAAAAAGAAGAAGAATTGGATTTTAACGGAACCGTATCGCGTGCAAGAGGAGTATCGGTACAAGTCCAAGAGTGGGTAGATATGATGTGATGGATGCAAATAATTGGCATGTGGAAAGGCTACGATAGATGATATGTTCATATGATGGAAAACATTATCAAGACTGGATAGATCAATGGATGGAATGAAATATTTGTCTTCTTTGTTCACCGGAGTAATTGATGTGAATGGTCTTTATCAATTCTTACTTATCTATGTCCTATGATGCCAATCACGAACTAAAGCTAAATCATTGCACATTATGATGGAAAACATCGTTCATTTTGCAAATCCCCTGTAATTTTGTCTTACTTGCATTGGTAAGGATTCCTTCCTTTACTTGGGCAGTTACCACTGCAGCAGTCGCTATTCTGGCTACAAGAAGTTCCCGAACCAGAGCAACTGGTTGGAGGTTCGGGTGTAGGCGTTGGGGGCGGAGTCGTAGGCGCAGGAGGAGGACCTGAAGTACCAGGACATCCTGCATTCCACCAGCACACTTTTCCTCCCTTTCCACAACTATTCTCTTGACCTTCAGTTGTACACTCTCCACCTGCAACGGAGCCATCAGCGCAGATTGTAGCTGGTAGAGGTTCATTCTTTGTGCAGATATACTTGGCTACTGTCGCCACATATGGGGTTGGTGACACAGTCGTTGGTGGCGATGTCGGCGCAGGTGTTGGAACATTTGTTGGTGTGCCCGTGGTCGGTGGTGATGTCGGCACAGATGTGCCCGCGGTTGGTGGCGGCGTTGGTGATGGTCCAGGTCCAGCATCAATACATCCACTTGTAGTTTCCAAGACTGCTGATACTGGGTTGGAGAAACTGTTGTTGGTATCGTGCTCCATCACCCAAAAGAATGCTAAGTAGTTAAAAAGAGAAGAAACAAGATTCGTAAGGTGACTGAATGAAATAATAATGCACAAAGTAACGGCTGTGTAGATAGCTGAAGAAGAACTTACCTCCACCATTGCATGCAAACTCTCCATTGTTGTAAGTTTTGATACCTTCCATGACGTTCGCAGCTTGAAATCCATTCGCGTTGGAACCTGTTACACTGCAGTCACTAATGCAAAAGCCAAATACAATCTTGTCGGGCTGTCCAGGGAAGAGATCGTTGGCAATGCTGGTGTAAACGCTCGAAGCTGAAACTTGTCCTGATCCAGAACCATCGAAGCCATCCTGTGCGGGCCTTGTGATACTATTGTAGAACTGTGGCATGACAAAGTCTAAGTTCCAGTGCTGAGCCTTGAGGAGCTGGTAGTATGGACTTGAGGGGACCAGGTCACTGTCCATTGGAACATGTGATAGCTCATACGTTTTGGTCGTAGATGCTTCATCAAGTTTCTGACGAAGTTGCGAGGTCAATCCAGTGAGAAAGTTTTGAGCTGCAGCATCAGAGTAGGCGGGTGTGACTTGACCACATCCTCCATGCCGTCCACCAGCCACATCATAACAGTACTCATAATCGATATCTACCCCATCAAGGTTATGATCCTTGACAATCTGCACGAGTTGAGAAGCAAGTTGCTCTTCCTTGCCAAAACAGTAATCCCAGCAGTTGTTCACGTCACCATTCCAACTTCCTCCCATTCCAGCTCCACCAAAAGAAAGGATCACCTTCTTTCCGGCATCTTGCCATTGCTGAACCAAAGCTGGATTGGGAGAGTTGTTGCAAATGAGGGGCACAGCAATGTTGCACTGCGTATCACACTGGTTCTTGCTTGCTGCCCAAGTGTAGGAGACGGCAAACGCAATCACAATATGTGTGTATGGAGCAACTTGAGCTGCGGAAGGACAGGACTGCCAATTGCCCAAATACGCCACCAATCGAGAATCATGTACATATGTATCAAGATCAAAACAAGCACTCGTGAATAAATGAAAAGTGAAAATCTTAATGTCACTTCGACTGTCACTTCGACTGTCACATAACTTTTTGAAGACGAAATAAAAAGAGAAAAGAGAAAGTACGATACGAATTTCATGTTGTTGTTCATCTTTTATCTTCCTGCTTCCTGCTTCTTCTACTTATCACAATCATGTCGTGACCGTCCATCCATATCTATCTGCCTCTACATGAACATAGCAGTTATTTTTATTTCAATCATTCCACCTCAGTACTAACAACTTAATAAAACAACAACAAATCTACCATGGTGCGCGTGTTCATCAAGGGCGGCGTCTGGAAAAACTCCGAGGACGAAATCCTCAAAGCCGCTGTCATGAAATACGGCAAACAACAGTGGGCCCGCGTGGCCTCCCTCCTCAACCGCAAATCCGCCAAGCAGTGCAAGGCCCGGTGGAACGAGTGGCTGGATCCGTCCGTGCGCAAGGTGGAGTGGAGTCGAGAGGAGGATGAGAAGTTGTTGCATTTGGCCAAATTGATGCCCGCGCAGTGGAGGACGATTGGGCCGCTGGTGGGGAGGACGGGGGGGCAGTGTCAAGAACGGTATGAGCGGTTGTTGGATGAGGCGGCGGGGGGCAATGAGGATGAAGATGGTGTGGCCGGTGGTGGTGGTGCTATTGCAGCACGGAAATTACGTCCGGGTGAAATTGATCCACATCCAGAAACAAAACCAGCACGTCCAGATCCAATTGATATGGATGAAGATGAGGTGGAAATGCTTCAGGAGGCACGTGCCAGATTGGCCAATACTCAGGGTAAAAAGGCAAAGCGTAAGGCACGTGAAAAGATGCTAGCCGATGCAAAGCGGCTAGCAGATTTGCAGAAACGACGAGAATTAAAGGCGGCTGGATTACTCAGTGGGGAGGCCAAATCTCGGTCCAAGAAACGATTGAGGGATATTGATTTGGGTGTGGAAATTCCATTTCATAAGCCGGCTCCGGCGGGGTTTCATGCTACGGGGGATGAAGATGAACGTGCCGAAATTGCACGAAATCAACGTTTGAAAGATGTGGATTATAAGCGAATTCATGAGATGCAATATCGACAGAGGGATAGGGAGGCGAAGGAACGTCAGAAGAGAGAAGAGGCGCGGTTGAGATCATTGGAACGATCAAATATGCAGTATGTTGTTGCGGAAGTTGCAAAGCGGAATGATCCAATTACTTCCAGGAAGCGGGGGGTGTTAAATATGCCAGAACCAACAATTGCAGACGATGAATTGAGAAGGGTGGCCAAGGCAAGTGAGGAAGAAAAGGAGGCGTTGGCATCATTAGCAGCAGCGGGGGGTGAGGCTGGTGGTGCTACAACCGCGTTGCTTGGTGATTACAGTGACCGTCCATTACCAACTCCAATGCGTACACCTGCGTCTTCTTCTCTAGCAGGGAAGCCTTCGAGAACAGACGTCATTCAAAGAGAAGCCATAAATCTGCGTGCCTTGTCGACGGGTCAAACCCCATTACTTGGAGATGAAAATGCTGAGTTACTTGAAGGGGGAGCTGGGACCGGAGTGGGTTTGGCTGGAACGGCTGCTGCAGCCGCTGCATATGGTGCGACGCCCATGTTGGGAGGTGCAAGTGTTGCCGATGACGCCACTGCTGGAATGAAGAGAAAATCTAGTACACAAACTCCTCACACACACGCATCATCCCATAGAGATGAACTTGGATTGAATGCACCAAACAAAACTCCCATAGAAGTTGGACCTGTTGTTACAAATGATGACGCTTCTGTTGGGGCATCGTCGTTCGGTGCGAGCACCTTTGCTAGTCGCCACATGTCGGTGAGAGAATTAGCAAAAGAAGAACGGCGGCGTGCCAAAAGAGCTCGTAAGGAGCTGGAAGATGCATTGGCGAATTTACCTGCACCTCAATTCGAATATGAGTTAGCTGTGCCAGAGGATGTCCCCATGGAAGAAGCTGACGAAGATGAACGAGTTGGACGCAAGGCACTCGTGAAGGATGCAGCAGAAGTGGATGCTGAGGAAATCAAAAGACTGCAAAGAGAGGCGGAAAAGTTGTACGAAGAGCAGTCATCAGTCATCAAACGACCAGATCTTCCGAGACCCAAAAGTGGTGTTGTCTTGCATAGACTTCAAGAAACTGTATCTGATAATGATTTGGCAATGGTTTCGGCGGTAAAGTTGATCAACAAAGAAATGACGACATTAATTAGTCATGACGCTTACGCCCACCCAATCCAGCCAGACAAGAAGGATCCAATCGTTGCATCGTTAATGAGCGAGGGAAAGGGGAAGAAAGACAAAAAAGACAAAAAGCGTAAGCAAACGATGGAACCAGAAACACATTTGGACTACATATCAGAAGAATCGTTAGATGCTGCTAATCAACTGCTAGACGATGAGCTAAAAGCTGTTCTACAAGAAAGAAGGGAGTTGCTCTCTTCGACAACTGGAAAATACTACGAGAATGATTCAGATGTATTGGATGCGGTTGTTGCAGATACTGTGCAAGCAGCAAGTGCGAGTGCATCCCAACTAACATTCTCCAATAACGGATGGGAGCAAGGAGTAGAAGGAGATAATGACACTGCTGAAACTCTATATGCTGAATACAACGCCATTCAAAATGCAACAAATGCTGTCGCCAAATCATGTTCCAAACTTGAACAAAAACTCTTGATCCAAACAGGAGGTTACAATCAAATGTCGCAATCCCTCATCGATTCATCTATGCAGTCATTTGCCATGTTACAGCACTCTAAGATTGAAGCAGTGGTCTATTCTCGGCTAAGATCGCACGAAACGAAAGGAGCGCAATTAAGAATTGAACGGTTGAGGGAAGAGATAGAGCGCCTTGAGGAAGAGGAGACGAAGAAACAAAAGAAATATGGAGAATTGATGCATACAAAGAATCGATTGCTATTGAAAATCAGGAGCCTAGAGAAGAAGTAGCTAGCGTTTCTATTTCATTTAACAAGACTTTGTTTCTTTGCATATTTCGCTGCTGCAATATTAGCATTATCTGTTGTCATTGATAGAGCAATAATCCAACTTTATCTTCTCAACTGCGCAAAGTGACACCCCAGACCCTGCAAGTGGCACGCACGCTGCCGGTCGTTTGCCTTCGATTTCGTCCACTGTCAAAGACTTCTTGGAACCATGTGTCCCCTTTGTTGGTGGATACATCAGCAGCCATCCCCTTGACTGACCAGTTGCTTTGTCCTGCGGTATCATTGCATCGTATAGATCTTTCACGGTAACCCAATACGGAGCATATTTAAATCTTGCAACATCTAATACCAAGCATGAATCAGATGGCTCATGATAAGCAGCAATCGGAGAGAAATGTCCATCACCAGTTTGTGAGAGACTTGACCTTCCAAACGATGAAACAAGGAAGTATCCTCCATTGATGGCATTAACGTGACTAACTTTGGTTGTAGTATCGGCATTTGTCGCTATCTCTAAGTCAGTTTCTTGTTGTGTCTTTGGTGGCCTACGAACAGCATTTATGATGTCATTCCTGAATTCATTTATATCAAATGCATTCAAAGAAGCCTGTGTAGTATCATGTTCGCCTCTATCACACAATGGTCGTTTTTTTGTAACTTTTACACCCTGACATCTAGCCAGTCCACAAAATTGTTCCAACGTGATTCCCTCCCTTTCCACCCTCTCTTGTTCTATACAACATCTTTCTAATAACATTTGCTCGTCGCCATACCAACGCCATCCTCCTCTCCAGCGAACATTTGGATCAATTGCCAATGCATTTAATATCAACACTAACGTAGTAATACCACAGTAGGCTGGATCCATCTGATTTAAGAATTGTTGCGAAAGAGGAAAGTAGCTTTCAGCGCAATCATTTTGAAGAGCGTAAATGAAGCGCTGTTTTCCTTCTGTAGAGTTGAAAGCAATTAGATTGGTTGGGAGAGCACGACCTCTGAATGAGTACTTTGGGTTGGGAAGTGGCGGCGGAAGTGGTGTTCCTGGTTTTACTAGCGGTTCTGATAAATGACATGGATTGCTGTTTGTGTCATTTTGATTCATGCATTCTTCATGTCTTTGCGATGAATGAGCGTCCTCTGTGCTCGCGACACTTGAATATGACAAAGCATTGAATTCATTGCTTCTATGTAGATTATGAGTATGCATTGAACCGAATATTAATGAATGCTGCCCACTACTACTGCAAGTGCGCAAAGATGAAAGCTGTAGACATGATGTCACTGACGGAAGGAAGTCATCAGCAGACACGGTTCTATCGAATTTCGCTCTGGTGCGTTTGTGGCTACCACCTCGAAAGAAGAATAATCGCACTGCTCCTCTCATTCTCCTTCAATGGTGCAAATCTTAACAGAGTCTAGAGAGATAGGTGGGGCTACTTAACGATGCCACAATGAGTAGCATACCATGGTTGGTGGAGCTTGGGCTTGGAACTTGGAATGGTGAATGGTGCTGGTGCGGGCGGCGCGCGGGGGGTCGGGTGGTTGACACTTGACACATGACGTGGGCCGTGGGCCGAGTCTCTCTGTACGTTTGGCTTTTCTTTCATCCTCCCGCGCCATTGATTGCCTCTTCCTGCTCTTTGCTTTCGATGTTATCTTGCCTTGTGCTGCAAGCTTTGTGGGAAAGCATGCTGAGTGCATGATAGACAAGATTTTGGTTCACTAAAATTACTAAATTGTCTCTTTTAAAGCTTACTGGTTGGCTGCTCGTTAATGTCGTGAAGAGTTTGCATTTCCAAAAGTGCTTCCTCCAACAAAGAACTCAAGCTTTCTGGCCAGCCACCATGTTCCCGAAGAGCAGTGATACAAAACATGCAGTTATTTGGATGAATAGAATATGCCAGCCCAACGCCATCCGGGGTCACCTCTCCATACCCCCAGCTATCAAAACGAGGATGAGTGAGGTGACTCGTGCTGACTCTCCATGTCTTCGAGCGAGCATACAATGGATGAGAGAATAGGGCTGGAGTAACCTCTCCTTCCTTTGCTGACAAGAGCAATCCTAGTAGGTGACGATCGACACCCCCAGCCTTGCTTGCGTTACCCATGTATTTTACGTGGCTGGTTACAGCTTCTTTCAAAAGGTTCAACTTCTCTGCCCTCTTGGAAGCATCCATCTCATCTCTTTTTGGACGTAGACCCATTTTCTTAATGAATGCCGAGCTTGCAGGTGACACTGTCCTCGTTGTTTCTGTGCGACCATGGAGGAAAGGACGAACTTGGGTGGCCTCGTAAGTTCCACCTTGCTCGCCCCACAACCGATAAGTAGCAAGTTGCATAGCCTGTTGCACAAAAGCATCCGGTGAATAACCCATCTTCTTGATAGCACTAGAACCATATCCTTGGAAACTTTGAACTTGAAGCTCATGAGCAGAAATGAGTTTTTCAAAGTTTGCTTTGGATTGGTCAACAAGAGTGGATATGTCAGAGCTTGGTGCCGTCAGCTCGGCGTTTAAGTCTCCAAATATATCCTTGACATTGTCTACGGCACTTTCGTATCCTCCAGCTGAGGTCTTACTTTTGCTATGAGCCAGCACTTCTGCATAGGGAGTCTTTGTGACGTAATCACAAAAGTTCACAACCGGCATACCATCCATCATTGAATGCTCACCATTCATACCTGCCTTTCCATTCTTTGTGCATATGATTTGAATTGACTTGTCAAACCAACGATTGCGACCACTGTTCAGCCCGCCTGTCCAAAAGACTTCCGACGTTTGCTTCTTTGAAGTGGGTTCCTCGTTCTCGTCTAGGCAAATCATCAATGCACCGCTCTCCAAGACTTTCAAAGCCTCCTCCATTTTGGAGCCACCAGCACGAAGCAACGCATCTCTGGCGTCAGCACAAATATCACGATTGTCACTTGTCAAGTAACCAAGCATGGGCAAGGATGGGCCACTCTGAGACATGTCGACACATTGTTGAAGTCTATCCTCAAGTACTTCCAGAGGTAGTGCTTCTCCGCTTTCTTTCTCTACAAAGTCAAACGAGTAGAACTTTCCATTCACTGCCACAATTACATGGGTGTTCAAGGCAGGGTCGTAAATTTTATACGTATCCTCGCCCTTGCGTGGAACGCGACATGCATTAAACATATATTTGTATGCAACAGAACACAACGGAGTCTTTGGCTCTTTTCGTCCAATCGCCTCATGTGGTAGATCTCCCGATGCTACAAGCTGACGAAATCCAGCCGCAGAATGTAGCAGCGATGCCGCACGAAGAACGCCAAGTGATTTTGTGGTTGGTGCCACTTGCGAGAGCGAACCATCGTCACTGAATTGAAAAAAGTAAGACACGTTGACCACCACAGGATCTCTAACTTGGAGATATCCCAATGTATTCCACCAGTGTTGTAACCAGCTTGAATCAGGGTTGGCATCCCTTCTCTCTAAAAGGCGTTGCTGTAACTCGCCTGCTTGTGATTCAAAATCTTCACATGCTTTGATTAAGGAGTCCTTTTCCTCGTCACTTTTGGCAAGTGGCAAAGCGGTGGGTAAAAACTTTGATATCGTTTCCGAGATGGATGGGATAGGAAGTCTTGGCAGAGAATGTTGCTTCTCATACAGCTTCCCACCGATATGATCCTCTAGGAAGGCTTCAGCACGGTAGTCACCATGAGATTCGATCATGGGGCTGGACCATGGTTTGATAGTGCTCATGGCTCGAAGTGTTGCAAAAGATGATGACGATGAAGTGGAGAGCGCTTTAGATGTTGAGGTGCTGATGAGCAGAGATGAAGTACGTGCAGTGCAAAGGCGAAGCATGGTCTGCTAGCAAAGCATATTACTCTTGTTGTGTTGAGAAATAATGAGACGAGTGAACAATGAAGGCTTATCAAATCAATCCACAATCCATTTTGTCCATCATCAAAAACTAAAAAAATCATCTGTCGTCAGTGACGAGTTCGGCTGGGTGAAGGTCTTGTTCTTGTGGAGGGGCTGATCAAAAGATCATACTAGTTCCCCTGTGAAAAAACGGTGAAAAGGGAGCTCCCTCCTCCTCTCTCCTCCTCTTTCTCTTCTCGCGTGTGGTTGCCTTTGCACTTGCCGATAATCATCTCCCTACCGATGAATGCGTCGGCTCGCTGTCGTCCTATAATAACTCGATCACTGTGTCTCCTTCTCGCTATGAAGCAGGTACATTCTTCTCTTCAATTATTACGCAGCGTCGGAAGCACTAGCAGCATGAAGATGAGTAGCACTTCCAATAATCGTCAGGGCAGAATATGGATTCACCGACCATTCGAAGTGACACCTTCATCTACAGCAACAAAAACAAATCCATCAATTTCATGCTGCCCTCTTCCGACAAAGACTCTCAAACCTCCTCTTGAAAATAGAATTCACTCTTTATATCAATCTGGCGGATCTGAGACACTAGGGCAATGGTGTCAATCGAAACAAGAATTCTACAAAAGTCAATTTTCTTCTCGTGTTGCGACAGATGATTCGGATAGAATACAAAAACGCAAGCTTCCATCTTCATCATCGCGTTCTCGGGAAGTTGGTGTAACTATCTATCTTCCCAAGAGCAAACCAGATTATACAAAGCTACATCATGGGATTTGTTTGCATGTACACGGTGGAGGTTGGATCTTTGGAGATTCTCAAAATCAAGTAGCTCATCGATGTTTGGAGATGACGGAAATAATGAATGTGGCTGTTGTGAGTGTTGAATACAGTTTGGTATCTACCTTTTCTGACAATGGTCAAATCTTTGACCCAGTCAATGAAGTTGGGACAGCAATTGATTGGATAGAAAATAATGGAGCAGATGAGCTCAACACAAAACCTGTTTATGTAGCTAGTGGAGAGAGCTCTGGGGCTCATTTGCTGTTATTAGCCATGCTGCAACGTAGAGATCAATTTGATACTGATAGAAGGCCTTTGACGTCCACATGGAAGTGTCTGAATCTCGTGTATGGCTTCTATGATCTGTCGGGATCGCCATCGGTACGATCAGATGGAAATGATTCTTCTCCGTTATGTGGAAATGAACTTCTTTGCATGGCGGATTTGTACTATGAAAAAATATTGCAAGAAGGCAACCAAGACGATCAATTTAGGGAGAAAATAATTGATCGTGATCGACAGCACCCATCCGTTAGCCCGATGTATGCAAATCTGTCCAATCTACCACCAGCCCTAATATCTGTCGGTACAGCAGATCCCTTGATTGATGACTCGTTGTTTTTAGCAAGTAGGTACAGCTTGTGTGGAAATGACGTTGAGACGGTACTCTATGAGGGCGGTGAGCATGGTATTGGGCATTTTGGCTTGCAAGAAAATGATGAAATGGGTCGACGGGCTCGGGAGTATACATTGCAGTTTATGAAGCGATACTTTGAGGAGTGTGGCCTTACTGACGGTTGATATTCTGGATATAATTATTCAAATATTTAAAGTAGACCCGAAACACGGGACTCGAATCTCTCGCCTCGCCCTGCTTGCGGTTGCTCTCAAAGTAGCACCTTCACTTTAACCATGTAGTTATTACGGAGTGGATTGGTCTCTGTCACCATCGTGTATCTTACTGATGGATGGTACAAGGCACTGGTTGCAGAGGTTGGAGTGTTGTCAAGTCGATTGGTGGTATTGTACCTCTACGGTTTCGTTGCACTGCTAGCTGCGCATCTTTTCATCGCCTTTTTCTTGCGTGACTCGCTTCTCCTTGCTTCTCTGATATCTCCTCGCTCGCCCCGACACCTGCGCGCCCCAAACATCCAAAATCCAAACTCTCGCCATTCGCACTCGCACTGATGTAATGAGCAGAGCGGGTAGAAATCAATACCAATAGTAGTAAGAATAAAGAGCACAATCCTACCATGGGAGTGCCAGCATTCTATCGATGGCTGTCAGAGAAATATCCAAAGATTGTCCAGGATGTGCTCGAAGAACGCGTCCACCTCGTTGCGGGCCACGGCTCCATCCGTGTTCCATTTGATGCCACCCAACCAAATCCATCAGGACTCGAGGCGGACAACCTCTACATAGACATGAATGGAATTATCCACCCCTGTTCGCATCCAGAGAATGGGCCTCAGCCTAAGAATGAACAAGAAATGTACGAAAATGTGTGTCTCTACGTCGACAGGTTGATGAGGGCAGTCCGACCACGCAAATTGCTCTATTTGGCAATTGATGGTGTCGCCCCCCGTGCAAAAATGAATCAGCAACGTTCCCGTCGATTCCGCTCTGCGCAGGAGGCTCGAGAGCGTGCCGAAACGGAAGTTCAGGTCAGAGAGTCACTGGAGGAACAGGGGGTGAAAGTCCCCCCTCCATCGGAGCAACCGTGGGATTCCAATGTAATTACTCCTGGGACAAAATTTATGATTGATTTATCGGAATACATCCGGTTTTATGTTCGTAAACGCATTGCCACGGATAAGGCTTGGAAGAATATCAAGGTAATATTCAGTGATGCTTCCGTGCCCGGGGAGGGAGAGCACAAAATCATGTCACATGTCCGACAACAACGGGCACAGCCAGGGTACAATCCCAACCTTGTTCACGTTCTACATGGACTGGATGCGGATCTTATCATGTTGGCACTGGCCACCCATGAGGCTCACTTTTACATTTTACGTGAGGAAGTGTTGTTCGGGCGAAGATCGGTCGAAGCAACCGAGCAGCGAAGAGAAGAGTCTGGATTTGCGTTTAAGCAGAAGCTGATGGATGAGGCAGCTGGGACTGCGGCGATGGAACTTCCTGAGAATGCGAACAAACCGTTACAAAGATTGAGCGTTCCAATACTAAGAGAATATTTGGCAAACGAATTTTCTTCTGTTATGAACCCTCCTTTTCGGGGTGAAGTATCATTTGAAAGATTAGTGGATGATATTGTTTTCATGTGTTTCTTTGTTGGTAATGATTTCTTGCCTCATTTACCCAGTTTGGATATTCGTGATGGAGCACTAGACTATTTATTCAATGTCTACAAAAGGTTGCTGCCGGGCCTCGGGGGGTATTTGACTGATCATGGTGGGAAGGTCAATTTGGAGCGCGTTGATGTTATTTTAGCTGAGGTAGGAGCTATTGAAGATTATGTCTTCGAAATGAAACACAAAAACGAAGAGAATGATAAAAAGAGGAGACAAATGCAGAAACAGAATAGAACGAATGGGAACAAGATGCCCACTGGTGGTATCGCAAATGCCCCACAACAAGATTTCCAAAAGTTGGGGCGAGCGGGGCGGATGTTGGCAGCTGATAATAAAGATATTAAACTTCAGAGAGGACATGCTGCAAAGGAAGAATTACGTCAACAGCTAAAGAGCAAGGCAAAGCCGTCTTTGGATAATGCTAACGCAGCTGAGGCGCTGAAAAAAGAGTTGCTTGGTGGACATGGAGGGAAAAAGCGAAAGGCGTCCGAAATTGCCTCTGAAGATACATCCACTGCTTCTATTCAAGATGAAGATATGACCATTGACGAGACTGACACTAGCAAGGTGAGTGACAGTGAGGAGACTGAAGAAGAGAAGAAAGCTGCTGCAAAGGGGTTGAAGGAGAAAATCAAACAGATTGAGCAGGCTAAGTTGGATGATTACGCCAAAAATGTGAAAGATAATGTTAGGCTACACGAAGCTGGATGGAAAGATCGTTACTACACTGACAAGTGTAAGGCTGATGATGTTCAAAATCATGGAGGTCGGGAGCACCTATTTCGCTCGTACGTGAAAGGTTTGTGCTGGGTGATGAAGTACTATTACGAAGGATGTCCAAGTTGGAAGTGGTACTTTCCTTTTCACTATGCTCCTTTCGCTAGTGATTTGCGCAACATTGAGCGTTTCCAAAAAGACTGTGAAACATTTGACAGCAGTGAACCCTTCAAGCCGATTGAGCAACTCCTTTCTGTTCTTCCAGAAGACTCATCCCATGCTGTTCCAAAAGAAGCACGCTGGCTAATGGCTGATGAGGAGAGTCCTATCATTGATTTCTATCCCAAAGACGTCCCGTGCGATCCAAATGGCAAAGCCATGCCGTGGTTATGGGTTGTTCTCTTACCCTTCATTGACGAGGAGCGATTGCTCGCTGCATTGCACCCTACTATGAAAAAGTGGACACCCAAAGAGCTGTTATGCAACAGCCGTGGCCTTGACGACGGATATGTGTTTCTTCACAAGGATCATGCATTGAGTAAAGAAATTTCTTTCGTTGTGACATCAAAAGATAATTATGTGAAGGATAAGTTCTGTCTCTCGGACAAGGATATTTCGAGAACCTCTTGCTTCTTTGGGTGCGTCCGAAAACCATTAAGCCACGAGTTGTTGGAGTTTGACGAGAATAGCATTGTTCCGCTGCCGGCATCAGCAAGTAAGATCTCGCGCTCATCAGACTTATTCTCTAGTGCTGTAGAACCAAACGAAGCAATTTGCTTTGCGTTTACAGAGCCAACATTGACGAGCCACAGGAGTGAGATATTAAGTGGTGCTGTCTTGCCTCCGTCGATATTGACTGATGAAGACAGGCGCATCCGTAGGCCCAGACTCAATAGAGGTGGCGACACGATTGCAAACATGGGTGGGCATAACAAGAGTCATCAGTCTGGATATGGCAGCATGAATATAAGTTCTTACGAGAGGGATTTGGCAATGAAAACTGGTCGTGGAAAGCAGATGTATCAGGCTGGAACGAGGGCTTGGGGTGCGATGGAGCCAACGCCAAAACGTCACATGCCTACAATGAATAGATGGCAACCATCCCCACCAATGCCCCCACCTCCTCCTACTCAGCAACAGCAATGGCCTGGTGCACAGAATCAGCAAACATTGACATCATATGCTGGTAATCATAACAATCCAGCGCAGCAAAGGCAACAATATTCGTACCAACAGCAGCAGGGACAGCAGCAGCAATATGCATACCAACAACAACATGGTCGGCCTCAGCAGCAACAGTATTCGTACCAACATCAGAGGCAGCNAGCAATATGCATACCAACAACAACATGGTCGGCCTCAGCAGCAACAGTATTCGTACCAACATCAGAGGCAGCAACAGCAGCAGTATTCATTCCAGCATCATAATCAAAATCAACAGCAGCAAGGTTTCAGAGGAGCTCAGCAGAATCAAATGCAGCAGGGGCAGCACAATAGATTCGGTCAGCAGGGGCAGTCAGGCTACTCCTTCAATAGACAAGGACAAGGAAGGCAGCAGCAGCAGCAATACCAACAGCCTCCAGCCCCTCCACAACAGCCGCAGCAACAAGCACGCCAGCAACAACCTCAGGGTCGTGCCAATCTCAATAACCTTCGAGCACAGCTCATGAGCACTTTGAAGAATCAAAGGAATGGTGGTAAATAAGTCGGCATGCGAAACCTAACCTGTGACCAAGGAAATAACTCTATGACTAACAGGATACATACAAAAGGGATGGTATGTAGTGCTTCAGGGAGATATAAGTCTTATAAGCATATACGCAGAATGAAATAGCACATCTCTTCTTCCGTAGTCAAGACTCAGGACAGGGAGCTCCAAGCTCTATCTGAGGAGCGAGACATCTCAATTGTGATGATAGCCCTAAATTTTTTTAAACTAGTATCGTACCACCTTCTTTTGAAAAGAATTGAAATTTAACGCCTCCAGGAGCGAAGCTCTCTTTGAAGTCCTGCGAACAGTACTGTTTCCCAGATCGCACTCCAACTCAATGCCACCCAAGAAAGACAAAAAGGGAGGCAAGGGAAAGAAGAAAGCCGTCTCCAAGGATGCCGGTGAGATTGTTTCGCCCGAAGATAAAGTTCGTCTCCTCGAGAGCGAAAGAAGCTCGCTTCAATTTCAGCTAGCGTGTAAATCAGAAGAAACTAGCGATGTCATTGCTGAATGTGCTGACCTACGAACTGCACTCGCTGAAGCAAACAAAAAGCACCAAGAAGAGAAACAAATGACTGCTGATATCAGTGCAACGATGACAAGACAGTTCAAGGGGATGCAAAATGAATTGCTTGAGAAAATTGCCGAGAGGGAAAAACTGATTGACAATTTGAGAGATGAACTTGTCGAAGCTCAAAAGGTAGCGACTGAGCAGCTGGCAGAGAAGGATAGGATCATTCAACAGAAAGATGAAGACGCGGCCATCTGTCGGCAAGAGATTAAAGATTTGTGTAATCACTTTGCTGATCTTTTCGTGGAAGCATCGAAACAGGTCTCCAGTGTCATGTAAAAAGTATCGTAGTATATGTATCCAAAGGTAAAGCGTTCCAACGAAACTAGGAATAAAAAGATAAGATCTGATAATATACCTCTTTCTCTGTCGGGCGTTGACTCTTGTGAATGACTCATGTGCGCGCGATTTTCGGCGGGAGGCGGCTAACCACTCACCCCGCGCCCGCGCCCCTCCGCCTAAATACCTATCCGATGACTCGGGCTGATATCTATCTAGCATCTCTCGCCGCCAACACGACAAGGATAGGAGCCACTCCGAGAGGTGCAGCTGTATTATCAGTAGTGATGACGATGCTTTTTTCAATATTTAGCTTCATCGCTTCTCTCGTCCTATCTTCTTTGCATCTTAGTGCAAATGCATTTTCAGTGCCAGCACCACATGGCTTGTCGGCAAGAGGGCTGTCGATGCAAAAAAGTGGTGGTCATGATTATGTATTGCAAAATGTCGTTGCAGAAGAATGTTACAACGCGGATGATAAAAGCCGCCGAACGATTTTGATCAACGCCGCTGCTGCTGTCCTCGCCACTTCATCCTCTTCTCCATCACTAGCCGAAGAAATTGCTAAAGATAGCAACAAATCAGGAGTAGTATCAACTGGCAAACTTGCATCCCTTCTAAAATCAATTCCGACATTCGCACTTGTAGATGCACGAGGTGTACCATATTTCGTTGTGGGAGAAGATGCCAAACTGACATCGTACTTTTTCCTCTCGTATACGGAAGCCAAACGAATTTTAGATGTGGCGATCTCATCCTCAGATCAAGCAATCAAGAAAACGAAGAAGGAAATTAAGGCGAAGAAGGGCGTTGTGACGAAAGAGGATGAGGCAGAGATTGGAATAAATCCTTGGAAACAGGCACGTATCACGTCAGTTCCCTTAGATCTTGCTGTAAGTCTTTGCTCCAAAGGCAAACTGGCTGGTGCATACTTCCGACTTGCTCCATCTGAAGCTGATATTGAGGATGCGTTGCAAATCGACGGGAGTGACGATTTGCCGGAGGGAAAAGTGCCACTGTTTTATGTGGAAGATTTCTCGATTGCAGATAAGGAACCGCTTTACTTTACGAAAGAACAGTTGATTGCTGATTGGAAAAGTGAGCAAAAGAGCGGTGATAAAACTGCTGAGCCTGTTGTCAAGGTTAGTGAGTTATTTGCGACAATAACAGAGATGGTGCGTCCTGATGGGAAAGATGAGGAATTGAAGTCAATAGTGTTTGTGGCTCCATTGGAGAGTGAAAAGAGGTCGAAGCAGTGTTTAAAGGGTGAGAAAGAACCTTTCCGGCTTGGAGAGAGAAACATTGTGCTGTAATAGAATATGGAATATGTAATTGCAAAATAATGCTGCTGATAACGTACCATAAGTACATCATAATAATATGGTATCCGACAAAATGTCCTACAAATTCTGCATGTCCCAGTCCAAGTTGCTGCTTTGATGTAGGTAGGTACTGTCCAGTGCTTGTGCAGAGAGATGTTACAAACAGAGGTAGGACTACGCTAAGTATGGCTCATATTACGGAGACAACTTTCCAGATTTGTAGCACGTTGACATTAATAAGTTACATGATCATTTTTCTAATAATAGTGCATAAGAACACACCCAAAAAATAATTCTTTCTCACGGTGATACCATATAACTCCAGGGATTCCCTCCTTAGTAAGAACAAGGCACTATACAGCTCTCGAGACAACACTTCTAGGCGAAATAGATCTTGTTCCATGACCTGGAAATTGTTCTTCATAATAAGCCCAGACATGTTTGAAAGCACCCTTGATTTCAACTTCTGAATATCCGGTGAGAAGCTGTAACTCAGGTCTCCACTGAGGTGTGATCTGAAGAGATACACGAGATGCCAGAATGATGGCTGCAGCAAGGTGCGTTGGCAAGTACTGTTGGAAGGAGTACTCTTGAAGAGTTAAGTTACAGAAGAACTCTGCATACTTCTTCACGTACTTGGGGATTTTATCAATAAGAGCACGGCCTTGCCATGTGTCATCCTCAAACGTCGCTCCTTTGGAAAGAAAGTATCCAACGACGTGAATCGGAGGTACAGCACGAAGCTTCCACCCCAAGTATTTCAGTACCTCCACCTCTCCGTCACGGAAGCTCAGAGAATTGTGGCCAACATTGCTGAGCTTGGTTAACTTCAGCAGATCAGGAATGGCTGGACAATGCTCCTCTGCCTCTTCATATTTGGCAGCGACGCTAAGGCATGCCGTTGCAAGGAGCTGCCAGTGACTTCTTGGGATCTCTCTCGTTCGGAAGATTTTGTCTAAAAATAATATACTAACATGAACAGTTGATGTGTGAAGATGAAATTGTTCTCCGACGTCGCTCATCCAATCGACGAGGTAACGGCGATATGGAATGTATGACGCCTGCGGAGCGTATGTCGATGGCGAGACGTAGTCTAGCTGACGTTCGCACATGTCTACAAACAGATCTTCGGTGCACATCCCAAGTGTTGAATCGATATCCTCCTGATGGATCCAAAAAGGGGACAAGTTTTCATGAGAAACATGCACAAATGCCGTTGGGAAAACAATAAGGTTCATGCTGCTTGACTTACTCTTACTCCATATGGAAGGCTCAAGTCTGATGAAATACTCATCGAGACCTCTATTGGTTGGGGAAACTGATCTCTGTCTTCGCATGTCTTTGATGTCGATCGGAAATTGAGAGATGGGATAGCAAAGAGGTGAACACATGTCATGAGGAAAAACGGCCGTTTGTTGAAGACTGGAGCAACGATGTGCTTCCCTGGGTCAAACAACGAGGAGACTTCAGCGGTCTCTATGTCGTTAAACTCACCTTTATTGGCTTGAACATGAAACTGCTATTTCTAGACGGAAGAGCACCGTTGGCGACGGACATGTTTATCTGCAACGGTAGGATTTGGCGGTGACGGCGGCGTCGGTAGCGGAGACTCTGAACTATTACGGATCTGAGACCAACCGATGCTGCTGGATAAATCAAATAATGGCTTCCTCTTCCTGCCGGTTACCTCCCTGGATGATGATATGTTGATGAGAGGGACACTTCAAACAGTCAGCATGATAGATGAACTCTCAACTTGATTTATGTTGGCCTTTCCAAACACTTGAAAGCGGCATCTCAATCATGAAGGCGGCGGTGACGACAAAGCTCAGCCTTTCTTGTTGGAGAAAGTGGCCGTTTTCACATGTTTCTATTGGTTCCTACGTGGCATGTTTGAAAATCAGAGTCGAGTCAATCAAAGAAGGCGGAGATATTTTGAATTGGACACGACGAGAAAGATGAACGAGAAACGGGAGAAACAAAAAAAATTCGGCGGTTTGAATTAAACGTAGGTAGAGTATGTAGTACCAATTTTACCAATAATCAACAAAAAGAAAGCTGAACTATCTGGCTCAGAAAACATCTCGAAATCAAGAAATCGCAGAGGAAGAACCCCTCGTAAAGAAAAGGGTCACCTCATCCAGATGACATATAATTTTCAGGCGGAAATAATATTATTATCATCTATCTCTCAAACAAACCTCAATCCTCAGCAGCGTTGCTACATTGTGGAACCTGATGAGGCTTGATTTGGAACGAACCCCTGCTCAACACCTTACGTCGTCCTAATCGTATGTAACGCCTGCAATATCACAATTACAAGCTGCTAGTGGCCCATTCTACTTAGCCCAGATAGAAGGGAAGGTACAATCTACAAGTCAAACAAATTTCAAACCTAGCTGCGTTGCTACACTTACATAGCTGACCTGATGAGCCCCCATTTGGGAGGG